>JASDQU010751593.1:5158-17868 GCA_032191745.1 Picea mariana
ATCTTAATTCTCCACTGAATGGTGTGCCCCACTAGATGACTGAAACCCTAGTTGGTTCGGCCCTGATGAAGGAGGTCTCAAAATTCTCTGAAACTCTCCAAGAATATAGATCGGGCTATGAGAATCCCGTGGGAGAAGTTTCAGGCTCAGATCTCAAGCAGATCTCCCTAGATCTGAGTTTTACTGAATCACGGGACATTCTCTATGGCTCCACGACATCCCAATCTGCAGACAAATGTAGAATGATGATAACCCTCTAGAAAATCCCTCAAACTGATGGTCTTTCCCCTACAAACAAAACCCAACTGTCGAAATGGCCTCAGGCCCTAAGGATAAGCTGGATCGAACCTCCCTTGATAAGTTGGCCCTAAGACTAGAATGGTGTGGAGGAGTCTTTCATCCTCGAGACCAAGCTGTGGAACAAGGTGAGTGGATATTTCACCATTGAGTTGCTCACAAGGGTTTGTATAGAAAAACCCCCAAACTGAATGCTCAAGAGCAATAGCAAATGCTAATCCAAAACCAGAATGAATAATAGGTGCACCCCAATCTCTTACTTATACTTTTCCTTCTAATTCTCTATTGAGTTAGGTTAACTCCCAGGGTTAATCTTCTATTCTTTTTTTGAGTTATATTTTACTCCTTTATCCTTTTCCTTTCTTAAGTCAACTTAAAAATATAACTTTTAACTTCTTGACTTTTCCCCCCTCAGTGTGAGACTATGACCTAGTGGGGGTGCCCAGGCCACTGAGTCTCCTCATCACCTCTCTAAGAGGTGGGGGACATTACAAAATACATCATGGGTGTGATCTTGGATTAGTTGGAGTGACTCGAAAATTGTTTACGTCATGTCCCATGGACTTGCAGAATCCAAATAATGGAGTATGGTGCGTCTTTTGATATTTCTCGAATATTGGGGAGTGGGGTGGTACATGGCCCCATTGTCTACAAATTTTGCGCCATTCCATTTGAGGCCTATCTATAAATGGACTTGGCGCACCCATTTCCACATAGTTACCAAGTACAGGACACTCATCTCTTTGATTTCCCTCAAAATGACACATCGCACATGTTGAGTTGTGAAAAAGGTACAAATATCCTCCTTATTCTTGTGGTTTATGATATAATCTTAATTGAATTTTCTGTTAATTAAGGATAATTAGGATAACAAATGATTAAAATGTCTTCTAGAAATATCATTGAGTAATATTAGATAAATTCTAATATTCGATTGGAATTGTGTGATTTTGTTACAGGAATGGTTAAATATTGCCAAACCCAAGATAGTTAAGGAGATTTCAATGATATGAGGACTGTTGAAGGTTGAAGACATGAGGCGCAAAGAAGTTTTGAGAAAGATCGATTCCCTATTTTGTAAACCTTATAAATAGTAAAAGCAATCCTGAGGATCTTTCGATCCTCAGGATAGCTTAATTTAACCATATCATTGTAATATATAGGGGGTAATGAATCCTGAAAAGAAATCAATCTAAGAATTTTATCCAAGCATTTAGAATTCAGAATTGCTCTACGAAAGCAGTATTTTGTAAATGTTGTATTAGTCATGGAATTAATATAAGCTTTTGGAGATTTCACCATTCTTGCATACTGAGTTTCTAGTAGCAGTGCTTATGAGGACCAAGGGCCCAGTCTAAAGGAGTTACTGTCTCAATTGGTAATTGTATCAGTTTGATTTTCATTCTGTGATTTAAATCTCTTTTGCAATAGTAAAGATGAATGCATGAGTGTGTTGATATTTTTATATTGTTTTCTTACGAAATATAGTTGTTTCATCTGAATGGTATCGATTGTTGTTCCAGCTTCCATTGTTGTAGTTTACTTCTTGATAGTTCCTCTCATTTTCATACGCGTTGTCCCTTTCGCTTAAATTAGCATTTGTTGTTCCTTTCGATTAGACTACATTTGTTGTTCCTTTCGATTATATTAAATTTGTTGTCCCTTTTCACAGATATAATAATTCGTCGTTTCTTTTCCAGCAAGTTGATCAATAGTTGATAGATTGGTTCTACAAGTATTTTCCTAGATTAGATTATTGCTTCTTAGTAGATGAATTCAACAGATTAGTTAATTCCTTTAATTCATAGCATGTTGTAGATCAGATTTCATTTTTTTCATAGATCTTAGCTTCAGAATTTTAAACGAATATGTGAGGAACTTGATTGTTGATAAACTCATATTTTCTTTAACTACACGATTTTAGCCTCTACAGCTACTTGCATAGACTTTGTTGATATCCTTGAAGTAAAAGAAGAATCCTCGGGTCGATAAATCAATGTTAAACTAAGGTTGTTTTTAGGACATCTTTAGAGCCCAACATTTTGGTGTCGTTGTCGGGGAGAGTGTCAAAGATAGCTTAGGTTGTGTCTCTGGAGGATGAGGTATTGAAGAAGAAATGTAAGAACCTATGCAGGAAACAAGTAAAATGTTGGTGCCAATGCCTACCTCCATCTGATTTATAGAGGTCACTTAGGTACTTAGAATTTTGTGTGAATTGTGCATGACTAAGAAGAAAGAACATGAAAAAACAAAACCCCCACCAAAAACTAAAAAATCCCAGGGCCTGGTGGCCCCTGGAATAAGCACTTTCATAGATGAAATCATCTGAAAAGATGAATCTCAAGCTTCGGTTGGACCTAGGAGAGGTTCTACCTAAATCCCCCAAGCAGAAAATTCACCAACTGCAGCCCATGTTGAGGTTCATAGCAGAACTGAAGGGACTGAACAAAGTTTTCAAAATATAGATCTTCCACCTCTCAGACCTTTAGATGAGGGGAACTCTTGTAATCTGGAGGAAGGAGAAGGGGAGACCAACAGGGTTTCTAAGGCAAACCCAACACCACCACCTGGTCCTAGATCTCCTGTGATAGGAGAAGGTATACCTGAAATCCCAGATAGAGGTAGTGCGATTGAATTCTTTAGGGGATCAAGTAATCAATCACCTAAAATAGAACACCCAGGCCAAGAAATTCCTAAATATTATTGGCATATTTTCAACCAAATGGTGCAACCAAATCAACCACAAGCCCAGACCTCCATTTTGGAGTACCCGATAGTCGATCTGGTTGCTAATTCCCCTATGAAAGCAATCCCATTACAAAATCTTCCAACCTTTCATGGATTAATTTCAAAAGACCTTGATGCGTTCTTATTTGAATTTGATGTCTTGTGTAGGGGATATGACTACACCTATGAACCCCAAAAACTGAATTTGTTCCCTTCTACCTTGAAAGGAGCAGCTTTACACTAGTTTATGGGATTAAGAGGGGGAACTATAAACTCATGGGATGAAATTAAACAAGCCCTCTTCACGAAATATCAAGATTATTGTAGAACCAGAGATCTAAAAGATGAAATTTTTCAAATGACTGCAAAGGAAAATGAGACATTAGAAGAATATGTTGAAAGGTTTCAATACAATCTACAAAGATCTCCTTATGCCACATTACCAGGTGAGGTAATCAAATCCACCTTGATAAAAGGAATGAAGGACGAATGGGTAGAAACACTGAATTTAATGGGAAAGGGTGATATTTACCAAGAAACTTAAGATAACATTGTCCAATTGTGCATCAGGTTCTCACGTGGGATTACGTAGACCAAATCAAGGATACAGACTTCCCTCACCAGAAATAGCAACATTTCTAGTGGGGGTGTCAGCCGAGCTGAAGTTGGTAATCTGTTAGAGAATTTCAAAACTGACATTCTAAGTACTCTTACTACACAATTGGATGTCTTGTAGGCTAAACAGAAACAAGCGGAAGCGGAACAGACCTTGGCCATATTTTTCCACCGATGCATAAAGAAATATGGTCCAAGGGAATTTCATTTGGATGTGGTTTGGGTCTAATCCATCTATGCCAAAGATCACACAACGGATCAATGTCCATCACTCCCAGAACTAAAAGTTGTCTTTAGAGAAGCAGAAGAGGAAACAGAACCATTATACCTGATGGCTCAGTGTCGCCAATGGAAGGCCTACCCCCAGGTACACAACATGATCCCTCTTCTTTCTTTTCTGGACAGTATAATCAGCATCAAAATTCTGGAAACACATGGCAGGGCCAGCCATTTGCTAACCCCACCTGGTAGTCCCAGCAATATCCTAACGCACCCTGGCCAAATCAATATGTTGCAAACCCCACCTAGCCAAATCAATATGTTGCAAACCCCACCTGGCCAAACTTACAATACCTCACCCCATCCTGGAAAAATCCAAGTAATAACCCCTATCCTTCATAATGGTCCAACACGGCTGCCCAAAACCCCAATTGGAACCCTCATTATCAACCCAAGAAGTGGACTTGATGGAAATCCATTAATACTGGGAATACCATGGCTTGCAACAGCAGATGCATAGATAGGATGTAGCATGGGAAACATGACCATTGCTAGAGGAGGTGCTACAAATAATCTCATCATGTATCCTTCAGCTAAACCAAGCCTGTCCATTATACATCAGCAGTTGCCACCACCTATATATCTAGAAAAACATCTACGATCCCCTCTCACACTAGAAGAAGCTCTAGGACTCAAGAATCAACTAGAAGACGATGTAATTAGTAGCTTCATTAATAGCCCAGCTATTGTAAGTAACCTGACATGCCAAATGCTAAAGGTTGTGTTAGATAATGAGGCAGAGGAAGATCCGTTGGAAGATTGATGGAACAACAGATCCCATCTACCGATGTTCATAATAGAAAACCAGTTGAGATTGCACTAGGGAGGGTTCTGAATATTAATGTTAATCTAAACAATCAACAACACAAGTTGATTTAGATCCTTTCTAAGTATCAACTCTGCACACATCATATTTATATTGAGTAAGATACTCGACCCATCTGACAGCCCCAAAGAATATTGAATCCTCACCTCAGGGACATCATTAAAGAAGAATTACAGAAACTGCTAGATGTAGATTTTATATATCATATTTTGGAAATTCGGTGGGTATCCCCACTAGTGATTGTTCCCAAAAAGAATGGGAAATGGTGAATCTGTGTAGACTACAGAAAACTCAACAAGGCTACCCAGAAGGACCACTTCCCCCTACATTTTATCGATCAGGTCCTTGATACTTTAGCAGGGAAGAAGTTTTTCTCCTTCCTAGATGGTTTCAGTGGCTATAATCAGATTCAGATTGCCCCAGAAGATCAAGATAAAACTACATTCACATGTCCCCGGGGTATCTTTGCATATAGAGTATTTCCCTTTGGATTATGTAATGCTCTAGCCACATTCCAGAGGGCCATTCTGAGCATATTTTTTTATCTGATTAATGAAGGGCTTGAGGTTTACATGGACAATTTCACCCCTTATGGCAATGATTTTGATCAAGCTCTAAGCAATCTGGAGAAGGTACTGGAATGATGCATTGCTACCATATTATGTTTGAGTCATGAAAAATGTCATATGATGATGACTAAAGGTGTGGTACTAGGGAATTATATTTATGCATATGGAATCAGGGTAGACCTAGCAAAAATTGAGGTAATCCTTAACCTGCCAACACCACATACACAATCTGAGGTATGTAGTTTCCTTGGTGATTCAGGATACTATCACAGATTCATGGAAAATTTTGCAAAGACTACTGCACCTTTAAATGATTTAACTGGTAATGCAGAATTTCAATGGTTTGATAAGTGTAATGTAGCATTCGCAGGACTTAAAAAGTTGATTTCAACAGCACCAGTGCTGAGAGGAACGAAATGGAAAATATCATTCCACATCTCAACAGATGCATCAGATATTGCCATAGGCGTTGTCCTTGGACAAGAACAAGACAAGAAACCTTATGTTATCTATCTTATTAGCAAAAATATCACTCACGTTGAATTAAATTATATAGTAACAGAAAAAGAATTTTTAGTCGTTATACATGCTATTAATAAATTTTGTCACTATATAACAGGTTATCCAGTTATTCTATATACTGATCATTCTGCTATTAGATATTTATCTAATAAACTTATTACTAATGGATGGGTTACTCGATGGTTATTACTATTGCAGGAATTCGACATCACTATCAAGGATCGATCCGAAAGAGAGAATTTTGTTGTAGACTTCCTATCTCGTGTAACCAAAACAGATGATTCTTTGACAGTTGAAGACCAATTTCTAAACGAACATCTGTTTGTTGTCACTACTAAGCCACCTTGGTACACTAATGTGGAAAATTATCTGGCAGCTGAGAAACTACCAGCACACCTATCATCAAGGGAGAGAAAACCGATTGTCCAACACAGTGCACAATTCACCTGGATTGGTGGATATCTTTTCCACATATGGGTTTATCTCCAGATCCAAAGATGTGTGAGAGATGATGAAATCTACGACATACTAAAGGAAAGTCATGATGAGCCCTGTGGCAGAGATTTTGTAGACTGTAGGACTGGGCATAAGATATTTCAAATGGGATATTATTGGCCCTCAATATTTAAAGACTCAAATTAATATGTCTAGGCCTGGGAGAGCTATCAAAGGATGGGTTGACCAAGACAAGCTGATGAAATGCCCCTGCAAGCACAAGTAGTCATAGAACCTTTTGAGAGATGGGCACTAGACTTCGTTGGCCCCTTCAACCCAAATTCAAAACAAAGGCCTATATATTAGTGGTGACCAACTAAATGACCAAATGGGTAGAGGCAGAGGCCTTGTCAAATGAAATAGAGGAAGTATTCATTAAATTTACTTTCAAATTGTTTGTATGCTATGGATTACCTAGAGAAGTAATCACTGACAGAGGGATGCAATTTACAACTCATAGAATCACAACCACCTTGAACAATTATCATATTAAACATAGAGTTACTTCTCCATACCACTCATAGGCAAATGGACAAGTAGAAAGCACCAATAAAGTCTTGGAGGCAATTTTGACAAAAACAGTCTCAACAAACCGTCAGAATTGGGCAATCAAGCTTCCAAATGCCTTATAGGCTTATCATACAACGTGGCATAACAACATTGTCTACTCTCCTTATATTTTAGTATATGGTAAAGAACCTATATTTCCAATTGAGTTTGAGATCAAAACTCTAAGGATGGCCCAGGAGATTGGATTGGATCTTACAGAGGCACATAAACAATGCCTACAACAGCTCAATGAGTTGGAAGAAGCACGCTTGTCCACTGTGGAGCACACAGCTGTTATTCAGCAACAGAGAGCTAACTGGCATGATAAACATATCAAGAATAAATCATTCCAAAAAGGTGATTGGGCACTTCTCTATGATTCCAGATTTCAGGATTTTCCTAGAAAATTACAGACAAGGTGGTTGGGACCATATGAAATCAATGAAGTTCACAATAATGGCACTGTCACTTTAATTACCATCGATGGGTGCGGTTCTCCTTTTCTGGTAAATGGACATCGGCTACGAATCTACCATCAGCCACCTTCAAAAGAATCATTTTTCCAAGAAGTAAGTAAGGACCTTATTGTTCAGATTCTAGCTGGATGGGAAGGTAACCCAGCAGCTTCAACTTCAAAAATGATGATTTTTATCAGCACTGTACATATTATATATAGCTTTTTTTTACAACATTTGATTGAGTTTTTACTTTTTACATTTTTATTTTAATTTTTTTTAGGAAAGTCACTTGAGAGAATAAGAACTAGAAAAGACGATTATAATGAATATAATTAGCACTCTTTTTTGTTCCTTGCTCCTACCCCACTTTGTAAAAATCATCAAATATAAACCTTGTTTTCACAAAATATGAATATGTGATGTTCCGCAACAAAAATCAGGCAACTGTAATAAAAGACTAACGCTAATAAACCATCTAGTACTTTGATTATCGAATAAACCTACCCATAAATATTGAATGAATTTAGTTGATGACTAATCAATCCTAGATTCACTAAAACAGAAATGTTTGGGGGAGGTTTACAATCACTTAAATGGTCAAAAAAAAAATTTGTCGTCCATTCGAACAGAACAACTGGCGTTCCCTTCGTGTGATTTTTGTTCCCTTTGCGTGGAGTTTCCATTCATTCGAATGGAACAATTGTCATTCCCTTTGTGCGATTGGTGTTCCTTTTGCATGGAGTTGTCATTCATTTGATTGGAGCAACTGTCGTTCCCTTTGTGCGATGGTTGTTCCCTTAGCGTACAATTTCCATTCATTTGAAAGTAACAATTGTGTTCCTTCTGTTACATTGTTGCTCCCTTTATAAATGTCTTTTTTTCCTTTTTCAGATATCGATGTTCATTTGAAAGGAACAACTGTTGTTCCTTTTACATTTTTATTGTTGTTCCTTTTTTTCAAAAGTCACGATTCTTTGTGAACAACGCATACCATTATTACGTCAGTCACCCCTCTGGGTATGACCTTCACCAATTCATTTTCATCAGCACTAGTTCTGATTTGTCATTTTGTGTGGATCATTTAACATACTTTAGCGAACTATTTTTGGATTAATTTCTCCGAAACATCTTTAAAATTGTTCACAATTCATCAACCACCATAATTCGTTTCTTTCCCCTATATATCCACATATACTTGAATGACAAATTCTTTCATATCATAATAATGAATCTTAAACACATTCTTACTTGGAATTCTTACACTTCTTACCCCATCCCTCACTCTAAAGGAGTAGATGAGCCTCCCTTGATAGAGCCTAAAAAAAAAAAAAAACAACACAATCATCAAAATAAAATAAAGTTTTTTTTTCCACAAATAATAGGGGGTATCATCGCGAGCCAACCTACCATGATCATCAAATAATAACATAAGTGATATTCCCACTATGGCTACCACACTAGGGCAATGGCCTTTGGCATTTTTTTTTGTCAAAGGACAAGAGGTCTCATCACGAACCGACTTGTTCACTTAGGTTACGATCTAGTGAGTGGCATTATCATCATCTGGCTACCAAACCAGGATAATGGTCTTCTTGTAAAAGACAATTAAAACTATTTATTAAGGATATAGGCTCATCTAGGGGTTAAAAGGCAACCTTGTCGAGGTTATGGACTCCTATTGGCAATAATGGCTCTACCTGTGGTATCAAAGTTTATCTTAAATACGCCAAGTTGTAGTGTGTTCTTAGATTTCCTTTTCTAAAACAATGAGGCTATCATTTCAGTTATATCCAATAAACAAAGGAAAGTAACAATGTTATGATTTGTGGAATATTTCTAAAACATGTGAACAAATTTAAAATTATTCAAAATCTTTTTCCTCAAACGGTTCTAACATAAGTACGTCAATTTGAATTTCCCACACAAAATGATGATGGCTCATAATTACCGCTAAAAGTGCTTTTTGAAAATTATTGATGATTGTCTTTCCAGCGATGGTGGCGGCATAGTAATCACACCTCACCACAACTATTTGCCATTATTACACTAGTACTTTCGACGGTCGAGGTTGACCTTTCCATTTTTGGGGGGAAGATACTTGGCACATTTACCGATAGATTACAATGAGTGTAGTAAATGAGAAAAATATGCATTCTTATACACAGTGATGTTCTATATTTTCTATTTCTATTGTTTCAAAATCTGGTTGAGTTAAGCTGCAACAAGGAACGATAGTCATCCTCACCTGCTCACAGTAAATATGGGTGTCCAAAGTGTGCACTGGGAGCCAACATTACTATAGGTAACAGAGCAGGCAAGAGCAATCTTACATCATCTAGGGTGGACAGAGTAATTCAACAGGTTGCAAGGATATGACACGAACATCACGCTCGAATTTTTCCAAAACTTGCAGGGAGGGGTCTCCATGGTTCAATATATACGAATTATGGTCACGGAGGATATCGTAGTAGAGGTTACAGGCCTCTTGAACATAGGCATACAGTGGACTGGGAAATATATAGTGCTCAAAGAGGTTGTGGAATATTTTGTAGATCCTGGAGTAGAACTTGATAAAAAGGGAAAGGGACTCAACCCCAGCGCCCTCAGAGAGCCATGGAAGGAGCTGGAAAGAGTAATACAAAGGTATATCCCTTGCGACGGAAGGTATGATGTGATCCGGCCACTCCACCTCAAATTGTTAACAACTCTCAAACAATGATTAGTAATCAATTTACCATTTTTCTAAATGCCATGTTACATGAGGTTGCTATAAGAACACAGAAGGCTAAATATCATGTTACTATTATCAGCCACCATGGATTAGTAAATTTGATAGTAATTAGAGCCCTGAGCCAAACTCAAATAACATGGGGTGATCTAATCGAGGCCAATAGGCCTCTACAACTGGAACAA
Organism: Picea mariana; assembly: GCA_032191745.1. NCBI lineage: Eukaryota > Viridiplantae > Streptophyta > Pinopsida > Pinales > Pinaceae > Picea > Picea mariana. The sequence goes on from JASDQU010751593.1 coordinate 15,409, forward strand.
CCCGAGTTGCATCATGAAAACCCACCACAGGGAATTGAGATAGCACAGGAAGGGGGAGACACCGCCCAAATGGAAGTTCCATTACCCCAGCCAGAAATTGAGATAGCACAGGAAGGAGGAGATACCAACCAAATGGAAGTTCCATTACCTCAGTCTGAAATCGAGGCAGACCCTGTCCAATTGGCAGAGACATCAAAGAAAAAGAGAAAAAGGACAATCATTGCCCCTAAAACCTTCACTGAGAAGAAAAGAAGAAACGAAAGGATAGCATAGCCTAGAGAAACCCAAGAAATGATACAGACAGAGCATCCCTCACAGGAAAATGCTCAGGAAAATATACAGCCATCACTCGAGCACCTCACAACACAGTTCCTCAAGGGTTATGAAATCGAGATGGCTCAAGTTCTAGGGAATTTAGGGATATCAATTGACAAGGACACAAACAGGTTCGAGGAACACCAAGCACTAGCTTCATCTTCAAACCCTATTGTGGACCTCCCTCACATAGAAATGCCATTCCCTGAAGAAACATAACAGACAGAACCTTACACTGAGGTAAATAACCCTGTAGAACAGGCAAATCTCATAGAGGAAACAAAGGAACAGTTATTGACTGATCAGGGTGAGGAAGACCCTAATGTTCCACAAAAACATAAAACAGCAAGCAAAGGCCACAGAAGAATAAAAAATTTGAAACAGGAAAACAAGTTGTTGAGAAGAAGTGTTAAAAGGATTAAAGTATTAAAGAAGAAAATTGGTAAACTCAAAGAACTAATTAAAGAATTAAGAAAACAATTAGATCAAGCTGACAAGGCCCATGAAAGAAATAAGTCCAAAAGGCCTAGGACATAGGGAAGGAACCCACTTCCTAGGAGGTCAATCCATACAAGTTTTGTAGGAACACAGATAGAGTTGCATGTCCCTGAAGAAACAGCAGAGATGGAACCTCAAACTAAGATTCCAACAACAGAGGAAGCAATTGTTCAAAATGAAGAAGTGACTCGTTTGGAGGTACATGAAATAGAACCTCAAACAGGGACTTCAACAACAGAAGAGATAATTGCCCAACCTGAGGAACTTTTTTCTACAAACTCCCTTTCCCCCCTAGAAACTATTGATGCATAAACCCAGACGGATTCCCCAACCATAGAAGAGATCGTTGTTCAGATTGAGGAACCATTTCAATATCCTGAACAGAGTGCCATCATTGACAGATTGGAGACAGAGTTGGTGCAAACCCAACAGACCTTAACACAGTGTAGAAGTGAGATGGTCACTATGGTAGAACATCAAAAAGTTGTTAAATAACTTAAAACCATTTCAGCAACATAAAACGAAACATTTTCTGAGCTCACCAGAGCCCAAGGGAAGGTAAAGAAAGTATAGAGCCAATTAGATAAATCTTTGGAGAAAATAAAAGAGATTTGTGATGTCTACACTAATGTAATAGATTGCAGGGCTCCTGCTACTAATTATAACTTTTTTTTGTTAGAGAATTATTTGTTGTTGAGGGTGAAATCTATTAGAGCAAGGAAACCAATTAAATTCACCATTGTCACTGAATTCATTTCATGTTTTAGAGAACGGGAAGAGAAAGTGCAATACTTTCTGTGTGAGCTATACCTCCACAATTTCATCTTGGAAGACAACAGGAAAGAGAATCCTAATCCTTTCATTGGGGACATACAGTTTCAAGAATTCCTATCCTTTACCAAAAACCAAGTGAGGTGGACTAAAGAACACAAGATCTTCATAAAAAGGGAAACTAGGTTAGATCTCTGGACTAGGGGGGAACCTCCAAAATCCTTCACAGCCATCATGTAGCACAAGACATTTATGAAGAGGGAAGGTGTGGTAGACTCTTTAGCCCCTATCCATCAACAGGTTATGCGATCAAGCCTGCCATATTTTATGGAACTTAAAGAAGAATCTCTTGATGCTTCCAAATTAAGATGGGATGCCTCTCCAAGTGAAGGCAAGAGTAGGGAACCATTTGGTTTCAAACAAAAAAAATTGCAGCCACCTTAAGAGTGGAAAGGTATACTAGAATGATCCTGGAAGAAGGACCTGTCTGGATTGGGTGCATATATAGTCCCCCTATCATTTGGTTTCCTCCAGAGGGTTACCAGAGAGATTATCAAATTAATTGGAAAAGGGAAGAAGCTGCTTTTGGAGAGATCAAACGCAAGAATTGGTTCAGGGAACCTGGTGAACCAACCTCTCCTCCTTACAGCATCACTGATTTACATGTAAGATCTCAGCTTGCATGAGGACATGAAATAAGGTAAGATGGGGGGTATGTTGAGTTGTGAAAAAAGGTACAAATATCCTCCTTATTCTCATGGTTTATGATATAATCTTAATTGACTTTTTTGTTAATTAGGGATAATTAGGATAAGAAATGATTAAAATGTCTTCTAGAAATATCATTGAGTAATATTAGATAAATTCTAATATTCG
>JASDQU010751594.1:19080-46940 GCA_032191745.1 Picea mariana
TCACAAACCTTACACACTTAAATGGATGAGTAATCGACATCAGATGCATATAACAAAGCAATGCACAGTCAAGTTTGCAATTTCAGATAAGTATGTGGATGAGGTTAATTGTGATGTAGTGTCGTTAAAAGAATGTGGCATCGTCTTAGGTAGTCCTTACTTGTATGATCGAAAAACAATCTTCTACAGAACTAAGAATCAGTATCAGTTTACTAAAGAAGGTTATGACTACATAGTGCATGCTCATCATGTTAAAGAAAGTAAAAAACTTCAAACAATGGAACAGTTAACAAAGGCAGTGCAAGTCAACGACAAACCATTAATTGTTTCAAGTGAAGTTATAGATCTTAAGCAAGAACATGATATGATTATTGAGTGGAAAATTAATCATAAATTGCTTAAAGATAAACTTATGTCGTGCAAGTACTTCAAGTATATCAGTTCATTTGCAGTCATTTTTCTGATATTATCATTAGCAATGTTCAGTACATGGATGGTAGTGGCTTCAGTGAAATGTAGCAGAATTGCAATGACTAACAATGTACTTTCAGTGGTCATCATTGTATTAAAACTGATTTTGATGAGACAGGTGCACAGGACAGAGTTCAGAGACAGAGGACAAGCCGGGTGGCCTATCCCGAGCTTGTTAACTAGTCAGTAACCTTTTGGGGACCAAAAGGTCTTTTTGTGGGGAGGTGTGATCTGAAAACAGATCCAGAAGCCTGATAGGCTTGAAAAATTCTCAAAAATGAAAGTGCTCGGATTGYGACGAAACCTGTGCCATTGCGTCTATCTCGTCCTCCTAAATCCGGTGGTATAATTTTTATGTCAAACGGAGTCCGTATGGAGAAGATATCGCGTTCTGTCCGAAAAGTCAAACATGCAAAATTTTGGGATGCTGACTGGGCAGGACACGTGGCATGTCCGTACAATGACACGTGGCACGTCCGTACAGTGACACGTGGAAGACGAAGATGAAGACACGTGGCAGGCCGTACAGTGCTGACGTGGCAGGGCCATACAGATGACGTGGGCCAACCAGGAGGTGACACGTGGCAGACGTACGGAAGGACACATGGCGTCACTAGGATGCGACACGTGTCGTACGAATTTGGCACATTTGGCATGCGATTTGGCCAATATGGAGGTGACACGTGTCACCACTTACAGGTGACACATGGCATGCTGACGTCATCGGGTGACGTGGCACGCTGACAGGGCAGATGACGTGGCATGACGTGGCATACGGCAAAGTTTACGTGGTGACACACGTGGGCCAATCAGGCATTGACACGTGTCCGGTTTCGATTGGTTAAAAAAAGCCATGTGGCCCACTCATGGGGTACCACGTGGCGCTATGCTATTGGTTCGATGGTTTTATGTTTATTAAATGGTTTTGGCTCGCCGGGGGAATCGAACCTGCGACCTATTGACAGGGCATCGACTTAACGAAACCGGGCTAGCCAAAGCGCCGACGGGTGGACCTTGTTACGTGATCAGCATATAAAATATTTAAAGTTGGTTTAAGGTTTATATGGCAGGAAAACGGGCCGGGGCTTAGCCCCAGCCCGCGGTGACAACACATATGACCGTTCCAACAAACCACGGGCGCAGAGAAAAAACGGAGCGCGAAATTATGTGGGGTGGTTAGCTCGTGATCCCATGCGGATCCCACGGGACCTGGAGCTACACCGACGGGGGCGTGGACTATTAATCAGTTTGGCCCGTGGGCCTATACACTCGCCGGGTGACCAGGAGCTGACGGACCAGGGCTAGCGTGCAGGTGGCGCGCTTGGCCATATGGCCGCGTGCCCACATGACCAAGAGCGCCAAAGAAGGGGGCTGCGCCCGATTTAACCAATCCAACTATATAAAGTGGGTTTTTTATAAATGAATTTGGTTAATATTGCCTATATTTGGCTGATTTCTTCCATTTTTGGGGGATATTGGGCTTTTTTGGAGGCCAGATTCTTGGAGGAAGTTGGGGATGAGGAACCAACTCCATTCCTATATAAACCAGGCCTGTTTGAGGCCAATGGACAGTCAGATTTGCAGAGTTATGCTGTTGGAAAGCCAAGCCAAAGTCAGTTTGTTGCAGGGTAGCCTTTGAGGTGGAAACGCTGTCGGATCGTTTCTGGGAGCTTGGAGCATCAGATTTGTGTGCCGTTTCTTGCATTGGGTTCTAGAGATCTGTGTCAACAAGACCAGATCAGTCTTGTAGCCTTTGGGCATTGCTGAGATGTAATTTTGAGCACTTGAGCAGAAATAAAGAAGCCTCCCCCACAGGAAAAAGGCCCGGAGACGTAGGCAAACATTGTGCCGAACTCCGTTATCAACCCGCGTTCTTATGGTTTGCTGTTCATGATTGTTTTTAGATCTGCATATGTGTATTTGACTGATATAATTCTCTTCTTTTCCTCATTCTTTCATTAAAATCTCAAATGGTTAAATTATTCATGCAAGTTTAAAACTCAACCATAATCATAAAAGATCCTGCCGGATCAATATGACATAGAGTATGGGTACCGGATGACATGGAGTGTGGGTACCATATGAATATATAGGTACTAGTTGACTGTAGAACCTTCTGGTACTTGATGACTTGGAGTATCAGATGACTTGTAATACAGGTACCGAAGCAAGAACTGTACAGGTACTGGAACATGGACAGTGCATATACCAGAACCTGAATAGTACATAACATGTTTCCTGGACATAGAAACATATGATTAAACCATCATCGACAAAAATATTGTGTAATCATCCTTTTAATAACTAAAAATATGGAAAATTATGTATTAACCACATAAGATGAATAACGAGAGATAATGGAGGTTTATGGTGTAATTAGCGATATATTATTGACGAAATGTGGGGATAAGGTGTAATGATGAGTGTATTTGTATGGAGGAAAGTATGACAAAACTGGAGCTCAACACAAACCAGGTGCAGGAAGAGCCCAACTAGGGGTTTTTGGACGTTCTAGAGCCACTGAAGCCATCCATTTCTCATTCTGAGCATTGTAAAGCATTGATTTTGACACCTTGAGCATTAATGAAAATGATCCATTGGAAGTTGGACCATGAGATGTAGCCCAAGAGAGGGGTGAACTCTTTTATAATTTTTTTGTGTTAATGTGTGTATTTTGATGGTTGTTTATGTCTGTTTATGCTGCTCATGATTAAGTAATAAAAAAACTGATTAATCTTTATGTGTTTGTAACTTGATCCTATTACCCAAGCACATACCATTTCACTTGCAATTTTTAAGAGATTCAAGCCTTTTCATTTTCAGATCAATTTGGTATCAGAGAATAGGTTTTTGAAGGTTTGATTGTTTGTAAGTGTTGTTTTATGATGCTTACAAGGTTGAAGCTCACAAGAGGAGAAGATCAACTTGTAGAACCAAGTTCTCAACTGTCAAGAAGGAGAACTACACAATCACCTCAAGCTTCAAGGAGATATTCACTAAGTATGGCTCATGAGGAGATTCATGAAACTCTTACTTCAAAGGATGAAACTTTCAGAAAAGATTTCTATGATATGATAGAGATGGTGAAAGTTTTATTTGAAGAAATAAATGCAAGATTTCAAGGTGAAATCTCAAACCCACCAAAGGGTAATGGAGATAGTGGTGATAAAAATCCAAAGGGAAATGTAGGGAATGGTGATACTCCACCTCGTTCATCTCCATCTTCCACCTCTTCTACCATTTCACAACCACCTCCAAATTCTCCAAAAGAACATGGTAAAATTCCTCTACAAACTCCTTTGCTTAAGCTTGATATTAAGTTTGAATTGCCTATGTACAATGGAGAGGTAAATGCTGAGAAATTAGATAACTGGGTTCGTAAGATTGAAGTGTATTGTAGGATACAAAGGATCAAAGATGATGAAACTAAGATACAAATTTCTTCTCTAAGATTGGAAAGTGCAACACTCATTTGGTGGGAAGCCAAAACTCAAGAGGACATGAATAAACATGATAAAGTTTTATCCTCTTAGAATGATTTTATTGTTGCTCTTAAAAGAAATTTTATCCATTAGTATACATGCAGAAAGCTATTATGGATTGGAAAAACTTTAGACAAGCTAAAGGGAAAAGTGTTCAAAGCTACACTCAAGAATTTGGAACAAGAGCTTTGATTTTGGGTATAGATTTATCTTCTTAAGAAAATTTACTCAAATATATTGGAGGATTGCATAGCTACTTGAGGCACACAATACTTCTGTTTAACCCTACAAGTCTAGATGAAGTTTCTGTACAAGCAACTCATTTGGAAGCAAGAGGGAGGAATGAACCTCAAGAGGGAATCAAGAAAACTTTTGTTCATGGACATAAAGAAAAGAAGAAGTTCAACATAAATGGAAGAAAGAATGATTCAATCAAGAAAGAGGGAGAGAAAATCACAGGTAAAAATTGTTCAAAAGATGGCCATGATGAAGACCATTGTTGGAAACTTCATCTTGAAAAGAGACCCAAAAAGTTCATCCATAAGGGGAAACCAAAGACTACTACAACTACACAACATGATTTAGGTTCTGATTCAGGTGATGAAACAAGATTACAACCATGGGTTTCCAAGGTAAGGATTCTATTGCAAGTACTAGTTCTTCAAGTAGTAGTAGCCTCAATGAAACGCAACATGAAAAATAAAGAGTAGAGCTTTTCCACATAAGGGTTATTTAATACCAAGATAGATACTCTTTTTGATACTAGATCTCAAGCAAACCTCATATCTGAAGGCATTGTCAAGAAACTAAAATTGGAAACTACTCTACATCCTAAACCATACCCTCTATGATGGATATGTGACAATGCCAAATTGCATGTGACAAGAAGGTGTAAACTTAGATTTTCCATCACTGCAAATTTTATAGATGAGGTAGATCTTGATGTTATTCCTTTGGATATATGTGGTATTGTGTTGGGAAGCCCATACTTATATGATATGAGATCTATCTTTCATCATAATGAGAAAAAGTATCATTTGTTTAAAAATGGAGTTGAGTACATTATTAGAGCACATACAAAGAAGTTGAATTTGTCACTTGTAAATGCTAGACAAATGAAGAGATTAGTCAATGCTAGTAATAATTTTGTCCTCTTGATTATCAAACCCAAAGAGAATGTTGAAAAAGAATCTTTCCAAGGTTGTGATTCAAATTTGAAATATGATTTATATGAGGTAGTTAACCAATATGATGATATTTTTTAGGAACCAAAAGGATTGCCTCAAAAAAGGGCTATCCAACATGAGATACAATTGCATCAAGATTGTCCTCTTCCAAACATTGGTATGTATAGGATGTCAGTCATGGAGAATGCTGAAATTAAAAAACAAATCCAAGAGTTTCTTGAAAAAGGGGTCATCATGCCATGAACATCACCATGTGGATCACCAATTGTTTTAATTCCAAAGAAAGATGGTACATGACGCATGTGTATAGAATTTAGGCCCTTGAACAAGATTATGGTAAAGAATCGTTACCCTCTTCCTAGAATTGATGATTTGCTTGATCAATTGAAAGATGCTAAGTATTTTACTAAATTGGATTTGAGAAGTGGATATCATCAGATTAGGATTGTTGAAGGAGACACTTGGAAGACAACTTTCAAAACAAAAAAATGTTTGTTTGAGTGGATGGTAATGCCATTTGGACTTTGCAATGCCCCTGCCACATTCATTAGATTCATGAATGATGTTTTAAGGCCTTTTCTTGATGATTGTGTGATTTTCTACTTGGATGACATTTTGATATTTAGAAAATATCGTGAAGAGCATGTTATGCATGTAAAGAAAGTTTTGGATGTATTAAAGAAAGAAAATTTGTTTTTGAAGATGTCTAAATGTGATTTTGGAAAGACCTCACTTGTTTACTTGGGACATATTGTTGGAGGAGGAGAAATGAAAATTGATCCTTCCAAGGTCAAAGTCATTTTGGATTGGCCCAAGCCCAACAATTTGATAGCGGTAAGAATATTTTTGGGTGCAGCCCAATATTGGAGAAAGTTTATTGCTAACTTCTCTTCAATTGCAGCTCCATTAATGTAGTGACAAACATCAAGCAATTTTTTCAATGGGGAGGCAAGCAACAAAAAGCATTTGATGCATTGAAGGAAAATATTAGTTCTGCTCCAGTTCTTGCACTTCCAAATTTGAGACAACCATTTTAAATCCAAAAATATGCAAGCAATTATGCAATGGGAGAAGTCTTGTTGCAGCATGGTAAGCCCATTTGTTTTCAGTCTGAAAATTTTAATGGTGTTGTGATGAACTATCCTACTTATGTTAAGTATGCATTTGTGCAAAGTGTGAAAAAATGGAAACATTGTTTTTTCGGGAAAAGAAACTATCATTCACACAGATCATCAACCATTGCAATACTTACAATCACAAACAAAGCTACAACAAGCAAGGCACTTCAAATGGATGGGTTTTCTACAACAATTCCACTTGGTTATAAGGTATAAAAAAGTCATTAATAACAAAGTTGCTGATATGATTTCTAGGCCTATTATTAGTGCTTCAGTTATTCTTAAGCATAATTATACCATGCATGAGAGCTATGTTGAACAATATGCTTTAGATGCTGATTTTAAAGAGGTTTATGCAACTTTGTGTCATTCTAGCCAAGTTGAGGAATTGGATTACCATGTGCATGATAAGATTTTGTATCATCTTGTCAAGCTATGTATTCCACAGGGTGAAAGAGTCAACATCATAAGGGAAGATCATTCTTCTCTTATTGCTGGCCACTTTGGTGTAGGCAAGACAATGGCTAATTTGCAAAGGTATTACTATTGGCCTAAAATGAATGAAAGTTTTTCAAGATATGTAAGAGGATGTTCTTTATGTGCTACAAGAAAGCCTAGAAATAGAAGGTTGGGTTTGTATACTCCACTTTCGGTTCCTTCTCGCCCTTGGGAAAGCATTTCCATGGAATTTGTAGAGGGTCTACCTATGTCTAAAAAAAATCATGATTATATTTACATTGTGGTTGACCGTTTCAGCCAAATGTGTATTTTGATGCCTTGTAAGAAGCAGGTTATAGCTAAGAAAATGACACAAATGTTATTTAAACATGTTTGGGTACATTTTGGGTTTCCTAAATCCATTATTTATGATCGAGATTCTCAATTTATTGGGAACTTTTGGTCAAGTTTATAGGCACTCATGGACACCAGGATGAAAAAGAGCACAAATTTTCATCCACAAACCGATGGTAAAACATAAGTGGTTAGTAAAATAGTAGTGCATCTTCTTCGTGGTTATTGTAACAAGCATCCTAAGCTTTGGGATGAGGACCTACACTACATTCAACATGATTACAACCAGGCTAAGCACTCTTCGACTCAAACATCTCCATTTGAGGCATGTTTTGGTTATTTGCAAAAATATCCTTTAGCTTCTATCTTTGGGAAATATATTGCTATTGATGGTCAATATGCCATTGTTAGAGCAAAGAAGTTCATTGATCAAATTCATTTGGTGCATCAAATGGTACAAGAACAGTTGGAAAAGAGCCAAGCCAAGTACAAGAAAAGACATGGAAAGCATCATGTTGATCATAGTTTCCAAGTTGGAGATGAAGTTTGGATTTACATTAGCAAGAGAGGCTTAAAGGAGAAGGTAAAAAACTGAAACCAAATAGATATGGACCTTTTAAGATTCTTGAAAAGATTGGTAACAATGCCTTCTGTTTGGATTTTCCTCCTTATATGCAAATGTATGCCATTGTTAATGTTGAGAATTTGAGATTGTATGAGCCTCCTTTGATTGATGATCAAGGAGATCAAGTTCATATTCCTTCCATAGATTATTTCTTGCCAGAATATCTTTCAAAACTACATGAAGATACAATCCTTGGATGGAGGATGAGAACTTTAAAATAGGGGAATGTGGAATACCTTCGAGTTGGTATTAAAGGCACAAATCCAAGAAAGGCCAAGAGGATTGAGGTTAGAAAGGTGAGGGAAATGTACCCTCATCTTCATATTGATTGAAAGTAGTCTTTTGGAGGTCCAAAAGCTTCCCAATGGGGAGGAATGATCCAAGGGATCAAAATATGCTCAAAAATAAAATTGCTCGGAATTGCTTCAAAACAGACTCATGCATAGGCCTAGTCCTCACAATCCCAACATAACTTGAAAGGGTTCAAATGAACACTGTATGAGTGATAAATTGCATTCTATCCACTTTTCCAAACAAACAAAATTTTGCTGGTTGTACAGTCCGTACAGTGCTGACGTGGCATGCCTGTATTGCTGATATGACATGTTCATACTGTTGATGTGGCATGGCCATACTGCTGACATGGTAAGGGTGTACTGACATGTGGCAGGTGGTCATACTGACATGTGGCAGAGGATGACCTAGCATAGGTCGACGTGGAAGGTGACTGAAATGTGTGTTGAACCAATCAAGCTTTGACACATGTCATGGCATGGGACTAATTGAATGGTGCCACATGGACCAAACATGGGATTCCATGTGGCACCCCCTCCAATGCATAAAATTCATTTTTTTGTTTGTAGGGGTCATACCCACGACCTCCGGGGACAGGTGGCAAGACTTCGTAAGGGGTCAGGCTACCGGCCTACCCACATAGTAGTTCTTACCCCATATGCTTCTGGTTAACATTTGAATTTGGTGCATGGTCTGTTCGGGAAGAGAAAAGGGTTAGGGATTAGTGCCAACCCTTAGTTACAACTTTCCATATAGCCATACCACAGAGGGAGTGCATGAATTTTCCAAGTGTTAAGCCCCAAACACATTTCATCACCAGACATGACCACCAGTTAGCACGGTTAGTTCAATGGATCTAGTTTTAGTGCCTAAGGCCTGACCACATGGAGCTCATGTGAGCAACACCTTCGTCGAATAAGGTGTTGGTGCGATAATGTTGTGACAAAATTCCACTTTTTGTGGGATGCACGTGAGTGTTGGGTTTTTGTGATGCAAGCGAGATTGTTCCTTGACTCACTCGCTCTCAGGATCGATCAAAATCCCACTATTGAGCCAAAGCGGCTCTTTAGATTCCCAAGTGGAATCCCTGTCGAAATATGACCCAATCCATAGGTCCTTCATTCGTTGGCACGGGCTCTGCACCTGGCCGTGAGCTTTCCTCGACTTTGTATCGGGGTTCGGGGTTTCGGTATTTCCGTCGTGACAAACCCCTGTCCTCGTGAATCCCTGATTCCCGATTACCGATAAGCTCTCCTTTGCCCTTAGCCCCCCCAAACGACTAAGCCCTCAGTCCACACGACCGGCTCCACTTGACCATAACCTTGTATCACCCTATCGTAATTTCGAGTTCTAATTTCCCGATGAGTATCACCCTATCAGAATCCTGGCTAGACCCTCGCCATATGACCACTACCCATGACCGTGATCAAACCTCCTATTGGGATTTCAGCATTTGCGATGACACAAAACGCATGTCCCCGAAACTCGCGATATGCCGATTCCCGATTCTCTGTTTAGTTGACACGTGTTCTGTCTGAGATCTATGACTATGATCTATCCTCGTAGCTCTGACACCTGGTCCCTTGACACCTTTCTTCCACTATTTTCCGCCGGGGCCCACACGACTTCTCCATCGGGATATCGCGAATTGCGACTTCGAGCTGCAAGAGTTTCTTGCCTCCAGAAACTCTGATATGCCGATCCCTGACTCCTCGGGATCCTCTGACACGTGTCCTCCGAGTGAACGGTTCAAATATTTTTGGGAAATCACGGATCGCGATTCCCAAATGCATGAATTCTTCACTCCCGGGATCTCCGATATCCTGATGGTCAAATTGTCGATGCGCCCGATCTTTGCCACTTGTTCTTGCGGATGGATGGTTCTGGTTCTGCTCACAGGATCGGATCCTCGTGCCTTTGCGACTCTTTGATACCTATTCTCGGCTCCTCCACTTACGAGCTCCCGAGACGCGATGCGCCACTTGTCTTCCACCGACTCCTATATGGCCCCACGTGCTCCGATGCCTTATCGGGAAATCGCGTTTCGCGATTCTGCGATGCACCAAACCTTTATGCCCGGGATCTACGATATCCTGATTCTCGATATGCCGATAAAGCCCTCCAGTCGAGCTCTTCCCAGTGACGCTAGATGATGGCCATGCGTCATCTCCAAGTGGATGGCCCAGATCTCTTTCGCTGGTTCGCCACCTCCCGTCCTCGCACCTTGCGGCTTTGAATGGCTTCTTCTTCCTCTTCCAACTCCTGATGTTCGAGTCACCAATGTGGGTGATCTCGTTACACGTGTCCGCTCCCCAACTAAATGTCCCATATCAACTCACTATTTTAGGCCCCTGGATGTCCCGATAACTAAACCTCATGAGGCTTCCACAGATCCGACGATTGTCCGGTATCTGTTCCAGATCTGACGACCCAGATCTGTTCTCCTTTGCACCTTACATATGCTGCCTCCTGGACACAAATCCACGGTCTAGATTCTCTCAGCTGATCCAATGGCTGATGTTGCTCATTCAGTTACTTAAACCCTGCGTGACTCTTCCCGATCAAATGGCTATCGGGATTTCCAAGTGAGATCCGACGACTGTCGGTCCTCCTCTCCTATAAGTTCCTTCTGCGCTTCTTCTGGACGTGAATCTTCAACGGTTCAGATCTATTCTCCTACCGATATCGCAGATGGTGCTACTCCCTCCTGAGCATGCACGTGTTTTCTTCCTAGACTTAAGGAAATTTAGATTTCTCCCAAGGCCTCGGCCTTGTCTTATTTTCTTAGCGAACTCCTCGATGTTGAGTCTCACTGCGCGTATACAATGCTACCCTTCCTGACTTTTCTCCTCCTTCTGAACCCTCTAAGGATTCTTTAACTCCCGTGTCTCTGCAGAGTCCTCGCGCGCAAAGCGCTATCTATCTTGAGCTTCTACGAGTACTCAGACCCCTTGGGGGGATTTTGTCTTCTTTCCTCCTCCCACAGATGGAGAATACAAATCCCTTCCTGGTCCCTTGCTCAAGCAATCTCTCGGCTGAGCCTTCTGGGTGTTAAACAACCCAATAAAGGTTCCGCAATGGACTCTTTCTTCAAATGGTAGAACTCCAAGAGTTCTCTGTTCTCCTGTCCCTGCTTGCTCGTTTTCTCGATGCCCTCTTGGCGGAGTATCTCCTCTTCCGCAAAACATTCCAGTAGTTCTGTCTTCCTGTGTGCCTATGAACCTGCTCAATGCCCCTCTGGTAGAGCTCTCCCAGAATCCTCAGTGATTCTGCTTCTCCTTAAGAACTCATAGCAGAGTTCTTCTCCAACGCAACCCATGCATATGCTCAATGCTCGCTTGGCAGATCTCCTACAGAGCTCACAACTAAGTCATGTTTGCAACTGTGCCTCAGATACATAGCCTTACCTCTTGAGGTGTTCAGTAACCTCACAGGTCTTCTTCCTGAGTTTTTGACTTCAGTCCTGTGACTCAACACGTCTTTGTATGACTCCTTAGAGTTCAGAAGTGCATCCTCTGTGCATGGCTCTCAGAACCTCAGCATTCTGTCACACCCTCCTGGTATGAAGCCTCAAAGACTTTCAACCATGAAATCAAACACAACTCCTGCAGAATGCATCAACAATCATACATTCACAACATACATAGGGAACCCACACAGACATGCACATAAGACAGAATAATGCAGGAACAACTGCTCTATTTATATTAACAAATGGCAAATGCATGTAATTACAAGGTGTTCCTGAGCTCTCTCTAGCTCCTCTCCTCTCTTCTCTACATGCAGATGCTCTCTAGCTCAACTAACTCAAAATGAGATATCAAAATCTCTTTTACCTGAGGGGCTCTTAGCGCTTCCCTCCAGGTTCACCTACCCTATTCAATTATAATCAATGGCTATCTAGTCCAGCATCTAGATCTAGATTTTCAGTTGATCTACAATAAATGTCGATCCTATCTAACACCTGCACAAAGGCACGGATTCCATGCCTCACCAGCCTAAGACATTAAATTACATTGAATTTCAAATTCCAAATGAGGCTACGCCTCTCTTTAGCCTTTGAATGCATGCACGCTGACATGGCTGGCTGGCTGGCTGGCTGCATGGAGAGATGCTCCTGCATCATACTCCACAGCTACAAAAATCATGAACTCCTGCTCATGAGCTTCCCCTATAGCTGTTGGAAATCCTCCTGGATCCCAAATCAGTCTTTGGAGCTTTGCATCGGCTCCAACTTCCTGTTGCTGTTGCTTCTGCTGCGCTGCTGCTACTACTTCTTCTCTTCTGCTCAGCCTCTCCCTACTGGCATTGTTTGCTGACTTCAACATCAGCTCTCTGATGTCCTCTATTACTTCGTCCAGCTGCTCCAGTGGCTGGATCTACTTATGCAGTCTCCCTAGCTGCAAAAATTTTTGGCCATCGGGAAGATCACTATGATCTCCCATGCCATCTTCTTCATNCTGTTGGAAATCCTCCTGGATCCCAAATCAGTCTTTGGAGCTTTGCATCGGCTCCAACTTCCTGTTGCTGCTGCTTCTTCTGCGCTGCTGCTACTACTTCTTCTCTTCTGCTCAGCCTCTCCCTACTGGCAGTGTTTGCTGACTTCAACATCAACTCTCTGATGTCCTCTATTACTTCGTCCAGCTGCTCCAGTGGATGGATCTACTTATGCAGTCTCCCTAGCTGCAAAAATTTTTGGCCATTGGGAAGATCACTATGATCTCCCATGCCATCTTCTTCATATTCATCTTCATTTGTGGCCTCAAGTTGCCACTTTGCTGCAGACTTCAGTTCTACAGTCCCTTCCTGACTGACCTGCTGCTCAGTCATCCTACTTGACAGTTCAAATTCTGTCAGTCCTCTTGCTGGCCCTGGATTGTTCAACCAATCCTCCAACATTTTCAGCTCCATCTCCCATGGAGTGATAACTCTATCTACTCACTCCTTGGATTCTTTTGCTACTAGCTCCAGCGCTACAACTTCTTTCTTTTCAGCTCACAGGCTGAATATGTTGAGACATTCCTCAGAATGCTTGCTTTCTTCTTTCATTTCTGCTTGGGAAGCTTCCAAAGTCTGCTCCAATTCTCCTTTGATAGTCATCTCCAACTGCGACTGTTCTTCTGCTGTTGCACCATCTACAATAGAATTTTCTGCCTCCTCCTGGGCAGATGGTAGGAATATTTCAATTCCCCCAATCATCAAAATATCAGTCTGATCTTCTTCCTCTGTCAGTTGCATCTGCTGACCTAAATTCACCTTTAAATTTATGAGACCCTCAAACAGTCTCATCTGCTCTGTCATCTCCCTTGGCTGATTCCCACTCATCAATTCATCCCTGCCCATCTGGAAATATGGGATGATTCTGCTGCTTCCCTGGCAGACCATGAGATCAACCGATCCCATCTTCATCAGCACTCTTTGCTGAATTGAACTCTTCATCGAGCCCATGAGACCTTCAGATGGTCCCAAATTTTCATCTCTACCCATCTGGCAGTTTAAGATGCTTCTACTGCCCTCCTGGCAGTCTTCGAGATCCCTCAGCAATCTCCTTTCACTACCCAGCTGGAAATGTAAATTTCCTTGGTTGTCCTCATGACAATCTATGAGATCCTCAGCTGATCTCAACTCATTTCCCTCCTGGTGAACCAGAGTTTCCACTTCTCTGCCCTCCTGGCAGTCCTTGAGATCCTCAAATAACCCCAATTCAAATTCTATTCCCTTGCCTATCTGGCAATTTGGAAACCTTCCACTGCCCTCCTAGAAGTCTATGAGATCCCTTAGTGATCTCTGATCATTGTCCTCATCGAGAATGTCTCCAACCTCTAGTTCACAAATGTAAACCATTTCCTCCTCTTCTATGGGCCTGAGGTTTTTAGCATACCTCAACCATCCCCTCAACAACCTCTGCTGTCCTTTGACCATCAACTCCCTGACTGGCCATTTTACCTTCAGTTTCTTCATGGGCCATTCATATACCCATCTTGGCTTTTTATTCTGCCACATATTCAATTCGATCTCCTCCATCTCTCGCTTTATGTTAGCGAGCTCTTTATCCATTTCTACTGTGCTCATCAGCTCTAGCTTCTTCCATTCAGCATGCTTATGGCATTTAGTAGCCATCTTGCTGTGTTTATCTGCCTCCCTGGCAGATCTGCTGCTGTCACTTCGTATCCCTGAGTGTTCCAGCTTCATCCTCTCTCACAGTCTTGCCGACTGTCTATGGACTGCTGCCTACTTGCAAGCAATCATTACAGAGTCCTCCAGTAACTCTATCTTCTCCCTGCTTCCTCTGTCTGCAATATACAAATAGATTCCTTCTCTCATACCCCTTGACGCAGGCGAGATTGTTCCTCAACTCACCTGTTCTCAGGATCGATCAAAATCCTACTATTGAGCTGAAGAGGCTCTTTAGATTCCCATGTGGAATCCCTGTCGAACTATGACCCAATCCACAGGTCCTTCATTCGCTGGCACGGCCTCTACACCTAGCCTTGACCTTTCCCCGACTCTGTATCGGGTTTTGGGGTTTCGGTATTTTCATCGTGACAAACCCCTATCCTCGTGAATCCCCGATTCCCGATTACCGATAAGCTCTCCTTTGCCCTTATCCCCCCAAAACGACTAAGCCCTTAGTCCACACGACCGGCTCCACTCGACCACAACATTGTATCACCCTATCGGGATTTCGAGTTCTAATTTCCTGATGAGTTCTCATTTACCTTTATCCATCCTGGCTAGACCCTCGCCATATGACCACTACCCATGACCGTGATCAAACCTCCTATCGGGATTTCAGCGTTTGCGATGACACAAAACGCATGTCCCCAGAACTCACGATATGACGATTCCCGATTCTCTGTTTAGTTGACACGTGTCCTATATGATATCTACGACTATGATCTATCCTCACAGCTCCGACACCTAGTCCCTTGACACCTGTCTTCCACTATTTTCCGCTGGGGCCCACACGACTTCTCCATCGGAATATCGCGAATCAAATCTTCTCCTTCTTCACTTCTTCTAGACGTGAATCTTCAACGGTCCAAATCTGTTCTCCTACCGATCTCACAGCTGGTGCTACTCCCTCCTGAGCATGCACGCGTTTTCTTCCTAGACTTAAGGAAATTTAGATTTCTCCCAAGGCCTCAGCCTTGTCTTATTTTCTCAGTGAACTCCTCGACGTTGAGTCTCGCTGCGCGTATACAACGCTACCCTTCCTGAGGTTTCTCCTTCTTCCAAACCTTCTAAGGATTCTTTGACTCCCGTGTCTCTGCAGAGTCTTCGCGCGCAAAGYGCTATCTGTCCTGAGCTTATACGAGTACTCAGACCCCTTGGGGGGATTTTGTCTTCTTTCCTCCTCCTACAGATGGAGAATACAAATCCCTTCCTGGTCCCTTGTTCAAGCAATCTCCCTGCTGAGCCTTCTGGGTGTTCAACAACCCAATAAAGGTCCCGTAGTGGACTCTTTCTTCAAATGGTATAACTCCAAGAGTTCTTTGTTATCCTATGCCTGCTTGCACATTTTCTCGATGCCCTGCTGGCGGAGTATCTCCTCTTCCACAGAACACTGCAGTGGTTCTGTCTTCCTGTGTGCCTATGCACCTGCTCAATGCCCCTCTGGCAGAGCTCTCACAGAATCCTCAGTGATTCTTCTTCTCCTTAAGAACTCAAAGCAGAGTTCTTCTCCAACGCAACCCGTGCATATGCTCAATGCCCGCTTGGCAGAGCTCCTATAGAACTCACAGCTAAGTCCTGTCTACAACTGTGCCTCAGATACATAGCCTTACCTCTTGAGGTGTTCATTAACCTCACAGGTCTTCTTCCTGAGTTGTTGACTTCAGTCCTATGACTCAACACATCTTCGTCTGACTCCTCAGAGTTCAGAAGTGCATCCTTTGTGCACGACTCTCAGAACCTCAGCGTTCTATCACACCCTCCTGGTATGAAGCCTCAAAGACCTTCAACCCTGAAATCAAACAAAACTCCTGCAGAATGCATCAACAATCATACATTCACAACATACATAGGGAACCCACACAGATATGCACATAAGATAGAATAATGCAGGAAAAACTGCTCTGTTTATATTAACAAATGGCAAATCCCTGTAATTACAAGGTGTTCCTGAGCTCTCTCTAGCTCCTCTCCTCTCTGCTCTACATGTAGATGCTCTCTAGCTCAACTAACTCAAAATGAGATATCAAAATCTCTTTTACCTGAGGGGCTCTTAGTGCTTCCCTCCAGGTTCACCTACCCTATTCAATTACAATCAATGGCTGTCTAGTCCGGCATCTGGATCTAGATTTTCAGCCGATCTACAATAAATGACGATGCTATCTAACGCCTACAAAAAGGCATGGCTTCCATGGCTCACTAGCCTAAGACATCAAATTACATTGAATTTCAAATTCCAAATGAGGCTGCGCCTCTCTTCAGCTTTTGAATGCGTGCACACTGACATGGCTGGCTGGCTGGCTGGCTGCATGGAGAGATGCTCCTACATCATTTTGGCATGGGAAATTCCCATGAGTTATGTTTAGTCATTCTGGGTGTGTTTTGGTGAGGAGAGAAAACAAAGATTTGGGAGAAACTTCTAGGGAGTGATTCCAACTTAGGTTTTGACCAAACCAGGTGCAGGAAAAGCCCAACTAGAGGTTTTTGGATGTTTTGGAGCCATTGAAGCCATCCATTTCTCATTCTAAGCATTGTAAAGAACTGATTTTCACAGTTTGAGCATTAATTAAAATGATCTATTGGAAGCTGGAACAAGATATGTAGCCCAAGAAAGGGGTGAACTCCTTTATCATTTTGTTGTGTTAATGTGTGTATTTTGATGGTTGTTTATGTATTTTTATGTTGCTCATGATTAATTAAAAAAAATACTCATTAATATTTATGTGTTTGTAACTTGATCCTATTAACCAAGAACATACCATTTCACTTGCAATTTTAAAGAGATTCAAACCTTTTCATTTTCAGATCACTAAGGGCTTCTAAGGAATAAGGACTCTACCTTATTGTGCACTCCTTAGAAATATTCGTGTGCGACTGTATCATTCTGCCTTCTCGACATTATGGACCTCTCGAACTAGGTAATCACTAACCTACCATTTGGGCCAGGACAAGAGTTCTAGTAGGATGTGATAGGGATGCTTCCACACCTCTCCCTCAATGTTTGGTTTCTATGCATGCCCCCTCTACTCCTTATGTGAGTCGGATTAGGAAACATCAACAAGCCTACATCCATTGAAAAAACTCATGTCAATAATCCATATACATAAATCATACTATAATCAATCATATATTGCATGTTTGTAAATGAAACACTCAATCAAAATACAATCCACTCCCTGAGTCACTCTAGAGTCCAAGGAAGTCCATTTATTCCATCAGCATCCATAACCTATCATCTGTCTTGCACACTCAGGAAAAATTGTCAATAACATCTGCCAATATATACATCAAAATAAAAATAAGTCACAATGCATCATCATCATCATATATAATCCATAATCTAAACGAAATCATAATATACCATAATCAGATCACTTACACACGAGTGTCCTCAAAGAATAAGTCAATAAAAGTGTGTTCAGTAGAGTGGGATGTTACACACACCCCCCTCTTGTTTTAAACTTCATCCCAAAGTTTGTACAATATATAAATGAAAGTAAACAAATGTATCTGACATATATCTATATGTCTAATCTATCAAACAAGTAAGGAAATTGTTGACTCATCTCGTATGCATCCTCCTAGGTAGCCAAATGTGGACTATATTTTCCCCACTGGACCTTGACCTGATTGACTATTCAACGTCGTAGTTATCAAATGCCATGGTCTAGAATAAGGAATGGTTCTACCATGAGAGCACCCTCATTCGACACCTACAAAGAACTCATGTTAGTAACATGTGAAGGATCACTAATATAATGTCTCAAAATAGATACATGAAATACATCATGCATACGCCTCAAAGAATCAGGCAAGGCTAGTCGATAATACACATGTCCTTTATTTTGCACAACTTTGAAAGGTCCCACAAACCTAGGAGAGAGTTTAGCACCCTTTCCAAACTTGATTGAACTCTTGTGGAGTTTTACCAGCAAGAAAAATCTATCACCAACTTGATAACTGTGGTCAACAAAATGTGCATCGACATAAATCTTCTGTCGATATTGTGATTCTTTTATCCTCTGTCTTATCAATTACATGTTCTTCCATTTCTTGAATCACTTCTGGTCCTACCAAGACCCTATCCTCAAGTCGATCTGAACTCAACGGTGTCCGACACGGTCGTCCGTAAAGAAAATCAAATGGTGCCATCTTGATCATCCTCTGATAGTTGTTGTTGTATGAAAATTATACTAGTGGAAAGTAATGTTCCCAATGTTTATGTTGGTCCATTACATACATATACAACATATCCTCTAAAATCTCATTTATTCTCTTTGTTTTTCCGTCTTTCTCAGGATGATACATTATATTGAAATTCAATTGCGTTCCCAAAGCCTCTTGGAAATTGGTCCAAAATCGTGATGTAAACACTGATCCTCGATCGGATATGATCCTTCTTGGTAATCCATGTAATCTAACATTCTCACTGATAAATAATCTTGTATTGTCTGGCACCTGATACGTCGTACACACTGGAATAAAGTGTGGACTCTTATTCAGAGTGTCCACTACCACAAAGATTGAATCATGCCTCCTTGCCGTCAATGGTAATCCAATGATAAATTCCATCGAAATGACCTCCCATTTTGATTTCAGAATAAAGTGTGGTTGTAGTAATCTTGATGGATGTCTATGTTCATCCTTCACTTGCTGACATTCTAGACATCTCACCACGTAACTAACTATGTCTTCTTTCATTCCCTTTTAGAAGAATACATGCTTAAGTTATACCTTCATCTTCATGACTCTTGGATGGGCAATGTATATTGCTCAATGTGCTTCACTTAGGATCAAACTTCTTAATTCCTCGTTAGGTGGTATGTAAATTCTTCCATTAAATATCAACAATACATTGTTGTCTAAAGAATAACCTTCATACTCCGGTAACATCATAGTATCTTGTCCCATATTATCCTTAAGTTATTTATACCAATCATCATCGATCTGTAAAGTTAGAATATTTTCTCGAAGATTCATCTTAAGAGGTATTATCAAGAATATGCATGGTCTCTGACTTAATGAATCTACCACTATGTTCACCATTCCTTTAATGTAAGTAATCTCGAAGTCATATTCACTAAGTAATTCTAACTATCGCCTTTGTCATGCATTCAAGTCACTTTGTGTAAATATATGTTGCAATCCACAACGATCTATCTTTAATTCGAATTTCCATCAAACTAGATAATGTCTCCAAATTATCAAGGAATATACAATTTCCAATAAATCCAAGTCATGTGTTGCGTAGTTCTCCTCATGCTTCCTCAATTTCCTTGAAATGTAAGCGATCACTCGACCGTCTTGCATAAAAAATCCGCCTAAACCTTCCTTGGATGCGCCCATGCATACCAAGAATTTCTTTTCCATGTCGGGGACCTTCAGTATTGGTGTTATCGTCAACAATTCTTTAAGTTTTTGAAATGCTTCTGTGCATTCTCTATCCAAGCGAACTTATTGTTTTTCTTTTGCAATTCCGTGATCGGATTTGCTATTCTCGAAAAACATTGGATGAATCGTCGTTCATCTCCTGATAAACCCATAAATATGCATACTTATTGTACGTTTGTTGGTGTTTTCCATTCCATCATAGCCTCTACTTTCACTGGATCCACAACGATACCTTCACCAGATATGATATGTCCCAAGTATTGAATCTTTGATTGGTAAAAAGAACATTTTGATAGTTTACCGCACAATTTGTTTTCTTGTAGACAATGTAGGACCAATATTAAGTGTTCATCATACTCTTATTTCATTCGATAATAAATTAGTACGTCATCAATAAATACTTGAACAAACTTATTCAAGTATTCACGAAACACCCCATTCATCAAACTCATGAATAACCTTGGGGTGTTCATTAATCCGAATGGTAAAACTATAAACTCATAGTGTCTGAATCTTGTCTTAAATTCATTCTTAGGGATATCTTCTTCCTTAATCCATAATTGGTGATATCTCGATATCAAGTCAATCTTCCAAAACATTGTCGCTCCTTTCATCTGATCAAATAAATCGTCAATCCTTGGCAACAATTACTGGTTCTTGATCCTAGCTTTGTTCATTTGACAGTAGTCAATGCAAAGCTTCCATGATCCATTTTTATTTATTACGAAAATAACCGAATCTCCCCAAGGTGACACACTTGGACGTATAAGTCCCAAGTCCCAAAATTCCTTCAATTTCATTTTCAACTCTTGTAATTCAGGCGTTGAAATCTAATATGGTGCTCTCGCTATCGGTTCAGTTCTAGGCTTCAATTCTCTTGTAAAATCCAACGTTCTTTTGGGTGGTAAACTTAGTAACTCTTTAAGAAACACGTATACAAACTCTTTCACTATAGGAAGGGTTTCTAATCCTTCAGCCTCGCCCTTTTCATTTAGCACTAACATTGCATAAATATTGCACCCCTTGTGCATACTCTTCTCTAGTTGTAAGGAAGAAATAAATCTCAAGGAAACCCCCTGGTTCCTTCCTACAATCACTCTACTCTATCCTAAATCATTTTTCAAACTTAACCGTTTCATCTTACAATTAAGTATCACATCATGTGATTCCAACCAATCCATACCAATCATTATGTCATAAGATCCTAATATCCTGACATATAGGTTTTCCTTTGTTACGAAATATCTCAAGTTAATGTTACAGTCTGTAATCTTTCCTCCAACCTTCTGTTTGGCACCTAATGCCATTTCTACGTATCTAAACTCGTCCTACTCGAGTTCCTTTACCTTAATTCTATTTAGTGTTGAATTAGAGATAAATATCTCTGTAGCACTGGATCTATCAAAATACTAAAGGTTTGGTGGATGATTTTACCTGATGTCTCAAGTAGAGTGGATTGGTGCTCGGTCTAGTGGTTGTTCATAATTGCATGTATCCTATGGGACTTGCCCAAATCTCCAACTATAGTGGATCCTGATGATCCACTTTCTCTGGCCTTCTCAATCGGATAGTCTCGCTAGTAATTTGTCTCTCCACAAGTCCAACACCCAGTCTTTGGTCCAGTACTCTTGGTCCCCAAAGTAGAAGTTGTTGGCCTAGTAGTCTGGGACCCCAGTTTATTCTATTGGACTTGCCTAAATTTTTTATGTTGTTTCTATGGATGACACTATTTTGGTCCTCTATAAGGAGTCCTCTGTTGAGGATTCTGTCATCATGATGTCATGAACATATGTCCCTTGGGCGTATATTGATGTCCTAAATTTTGTCTAGTTGGCATATGATGTTGTTTCTCTCTTGATGACATATGTCAAGTCGATCTAGAAGGAGTCATGACCTGACCCCTGTTGTTCATTTTTTCCTCAGCGATTAGGGTCTTCTAAACTATATCGTGCAACTTTTGAGGCATTAGGATCCTCACCTTCACACGAATGTTGAAGTTAAGGTCAAACACAAACTTGTTGACCTTTAACATCTCTATGTTCATATGTGGAGCATACCTAATTATGTCCATGAATTTGGCCTCATACTTTGGCACTGTACGACCACCTTGTCACAAGGTGTTGAACTCATTAAGATGGCGCTCAATGAATTCCTCAGACAAGTACCTCTCCCGTAACCGTTCCTCGAACAAATCCCTTGACACGTCTTTGATGACCATGTTTAGTTGATGTAGGAGTGTCTTCCACCATAGAAGAGCAGTCCCCTTTAGCTGAAATAACTCCATGCAAAATTTCATGTTGGAGGTGTAATCACGAAGTCCAAAACACATTACCATATTCTCCAACCATGCCTTGGTGGCTGAGTCGTCCATGGCACCGAGGAACTCGTGAAAATTCACCTTATTGAGTTCTTTTTGAAGACTATTACTACCTGCTAGAGCATTTTGTGAACCCTCATTGGGCACAAATATTCTACCCTCATCTTGATCCAGGCGATTGATCAATGCCTCACATCCTATGGAAGGAACTCATCATACCGACCACGTTGCCTTGAGAAACCAACTCTTTCTCAGTAATATTCTCATCTCTCTGGGGGTTAGAACCTTCTAGCATGGATACTATCACAGGTTTCACACCTCTATATACAACACCACATCGTCCACTTCTGTGTCGTCCTCTAAACATGATTACCTGCATGGACAATTTTCAAAATTTAATTAGTAATATATTTTAACCATTTAGTTAATAGAGTGGAAGGCATAATAGTCCAATGTCACAAGGTTGAACCCGCTCTGATACCATATGTAATGTACCCTCCATTACAAAATCAATAAGTGAGTACAACAGTGGTAAATTTTTTTTGAAACAAACAAAGAACAAGTGGTAAGAATTACTGACAGATAACCTAATTGCACTCTCTAATATCATCACATCGCTACAGAACAACATCAGAACACAACATCATTATTATTCATATATCAACCAAGTCACATACAGATAACAACGTTTACCCGCCCAACCTACTCTGCAAGGTTAGGACCTCAAAGGCACATAATCAATGCTCAAGTCCAAGATTCATCCGATTGATTTTGACCATTTAAGGTCTCGAGACTGACAAATTCTCCGAGGAACATGGAGATATATATTCCCATAAACAACTCTAATAAAACTTCAACAACAGTAAATAAAATATCCATATCATAATTTAATCATTCAATTCCTTAAAAACTACAAAAATCTTTCTTCCTCTAAAGGTTTCAAAAACAAATGATTATTCATCATCTAGATAAGTGACCTGTTTTTTATGAAAATATCATATATATATTTTGCTCTTTATTAAACACAACTCTACACTTTTTCAAACATAATTTGAACATTATCTAATCCTAACCAACACATAGTCTTATATAAAAATGCTAGTCAATAATGATCTTATTAAATGATACATTATATTCCCTAAACTGTCACAATAATTATATTCAAAAATTGACAAATTTATTTTCTAAATAAAAAAGAGTAACCATCAATATACACTTAGTCTAACGAACCATATGAGATCCATGGTTAAATTACATTGAATCGACATTCAATCCTAACTTGGCAAAGGTGGGAAGTACAACTTCTATCATTATCTATATATTAAATCCACTTGTACATAAGCAATCATTTCATGGACTTTTAGTAATGAATAAGCATTTAACTTCTTGTTGTAAAGGTTAGATATCACTAAATCAATCCATTACATTTTCCACTATGGAGTCAATGCATAAAAACAAGGTGATATATTACTATTATCAAATCAAAAGGTCACGACATCCGAGTACGTCACGACATCCGAGTACCTAAGGAGGTAGGGTGACATGATCACGACGTTAAAGAAGTACTCTATAAACAAACTATGAACTCGGTTTCCTGATCAACGTTTCATGCCTACACAACTTCAGAGTTAAGGAAGAGATGGC
The DNA here is from genome assembly GCA_032191745.1 of Picea mariana. Classification (NCBI taxonomy): domain Eukaryota; kingdom Viridiplantae; phylum Streptophyta; class Pinopsida; order Pinales; family Pinaceae; genus Picea; species Picea mariana. The sequence goes on from JASDQU010751594.1 coordinate 42,576, forward strand.
GTATAGTCCGACTATGATCCAGGTGGATATCGGTGGCCACCCACCTTTTCCGACTGGCTCAAAACTGTTTTCTGGCAATTTTGGCAATTTACTATTTTTAATAGGTGTTAACTTTCGGGGCCATTTTGAGGGCCTAAATGAAGGTTTTTTTAAATCAAGGTTCTCAATGATAGCTAAAGGCATATTGAGCCCCAAAAATGAATCTCCTCGATGATACCTTTCCAACAAGCTATCACACGCCTAAAACGGAGATCATATGCAAAAGTTACGACCCCGGGAATTTGATGTACTCACTTACCCAAATGGGGCCCACATGACTTTTGGCGCTTCATCTCCCAGGGTTAGGTTTTTGGATGTCTAGGACTTTTGGCATTCCCTTTTATTGTAAAAATTCCTTCAGAGCCTCATTTTAATCATCTTCTTGTGAATGTGAGTAGCCATCACGTCTCTTCTCAGCGATAAGCTACCACCATTCTAGCGAGTCTTTCACTCTGTATTTTTACAGTCTCTGTACATTTCTTTGATTAACAGAAATCATGTATTACTGTATATCTGTGTTTATGGTTACATCTCTGATACATTTCTGTGATATTATTGAATATATGCAATATCTCTGTGCATTTTTTTATTATATCTCTGCTCTCATTTCGTGCTGAAAATAATCCGGATCAGTGGTATCAGAGGAGGCTGCTCTTGATCGTTTTTTCAGTGCATGTCCCCGACGAGGTCTGAGTATAGAAATTTGGGTCTCAATATTGTCTCTCTTGAAGACAATCGCTCTCACACACCGAAGAAACCCTCAATGGCGGAAGAAAAGAAAATCGACGGAGCAGATGATCCTATCAATCTGTTTCTTGAGCAAGCTCTCATGCGACAGAGGGACGAAGAGATGGAGAATTTTTCCCACATCCTTAAACGCCTACCGATAGCATCATGAGTATCTTCATCAAGTAGCCACTTTGAAGGCACCTCGCCTTTCAAGGTACAAGTTAATTTTGATATTCCTGTATTTGAAGGACAGATAGATGCAGAAGCCCTAGAAAAATGGTTAACTCTCCTAGAAGGTTATTTCTCTGTTCACAATTTTTTCGACAAAGAAAAGATCACCTTCGCACTCCTTAAATCTCTCCGTCATGTCAAACATTGGTGGGAAACTTACTGGGAGTAAAGTTCCACAGAGGAGTCTGGAATATATGGGACCGATCCCACTTGGGATTTTTTTGTGGATGCTGTAAAGGAATAATATTACCCTGTTGGAAACTATGAGGACCAGTACATGAGATGGACCACACTGTGGCAAGAGAGGGGCCAAGCAGTTTCGGAGTTCACCAATACCTTCCATATCTTGCGCACCAAGCTGGGTATCAAAGACTCCGAGAGACATTTGGTTCTGAAATACTGTGGGGCTCTACACAGATACATCCAAACTAAAATGGATTTTCTGGACATCTCATCACTTGGTGCTGCTTATCGATATGCTGTTAAAATTGAGAAGAAATTTAAGCACCAGAACAAATGGGAATTTGGGTCTGCAAATTTGCAACAACCAAAGTATGACAAAGACAACCCGAACAAATAGTCTCTTGAAAACCAGTCCAAGACACAGGAAAAGAAGGGTCACGGGAAGACAAAGAAGGACACCGGAAAATGGCACGAGTTCCAAAAAATCCCTTGGCACAACATCGATGAATGTAACTCAAAACAGTCATTGGTGGCTGAGATCAAAGACAAGGAGTCAAAGCCTGATTCATAATCTGATTCTGAAAATACTGGTAAAAGACAGATCATCGACGCAGACCCCACTGTTATTATTGCGACTGCAGCAATTCAACCAGAAGAACCAACATATCCAAACGAGGTTGAGTGCCTTTTTCATTCAAAGATGTGGGTGAAGGGGACCCCGCTGCATTTTATTGTTGATAGAAGAAGCCAGAAGAACCTCATCTCGACAGAGGTCATCAAACAATTGGGATTGTCGACAACACCACACCTGCAGCCATACAACATCGGGTGGCTTCACCAAGGATGAGATCTTCATGTCAACCAGCAATGTCGATTGTCATATGGCATCCATCCCTTCAAGGACAAGGTATTATGTGATGTTTCCCCACTGGATGTCTGTGATGTTCTCTTGGGCCAACCATATATGTGGAAGCGCCATGTTGTTTATGAGTCTCGACCCCGTAGTGTCATTGTTACTTTGGGGGGTCATCTCTACAGAACACCAGAGGTAGTTCCAACTATTGTTCCACCTAAAAATTGTCGCAAGGTAGTATCTCATACTGCAAAATTTAGCTTCTTCACAATCTGTTCGAAAGGGGAACAAAAAGACATTGCAACCACTACAGTTTCGCCCCCTGCACCTTCTATCCAATAGAAGCAGGTCGAAAAGGTTGCAACAAAGCACAAAAATTCCTTCTTCACACCTTCCTCTCATGTATCTCAACTTGTTGAATATCCTCAACTTCAACAGGTTCATGACAGACTTCCACAAACCAAGCAACGCGACGTCTCCAGCAATACAAGCAGCTCACCTAGATGCAGATCTAGCAAACGCTTTACCCTCTCCCCTGGGAACTCGACGCAATGGAGACCATTACTTCCTAAGGAGGGATTATTGATCCAAGTGGATATCAGTGGCCACCCACCTTTTCCGGCTGGCTCAAAACTGTTTTCTGGCAATTTTGGCAATTTACTATTTTTAGCAGGTTTTAACTTCCGGGGCCATTTTGAGGGCCTAAATGAAGGTTTTTTGAGATTGAGGTTCTCAATGATATTCAAAGGCATGATTGAGCCCCCAAAATGAATCTCCTCAATGATACCTTTCTAACTAACTATCACACGCCTAAAACAGAGATCGTATGCAAAAGTTACGACCCCGGGAAGTTGATGTACTCACTTACCCAAACGGGGCCCACATGACTTTTGGCGCTTCATCNACATTCCCGTTTATTGTAAAAATGCCTTCAGAGCCTCATTTTAATGATCTTCTTGTGAATGCGAGTATCCATCACATCTCTTCTCAGAGATAAGCTGCCACCATTCTAGCAAGTCTTTCACTCTGTATTTTTACAGTCTTTGTACATTTCTTTGATTAATAGAAATCGTGTATTATTGTATATCTGTGTTTATGGTTACATCTCTGATACATTTCTGTGATATTATTGAACATCTGCAATATCTCTGTGCATTTCTTTATTATATATCCGCTCTCATTTCGTGCCGAAAATAATCCGGATCAATGGTATCAGAGGAGGCTGCTCTTGATCGTTTTTTCAATGCATGTCCCCGATGAGGTATGAGTATAGAAATTTGGGTCTCAAGATTGTATCTCTTGAAGACAATCGCTCTCACACACCCAAGAAACCCTCAATGGCGGAAGAAAAGAAAATCGACGGAGCAGACGATCCTATCAATCTGTTTCTTGAGCAAGCTCTCACGTGACAGAGGGACGAAATGATGGAGATTTTTGCCCACATCCTTAAACGCCTATCGATAGCATCAGGTGAATATTCATCAAGTGACCACTTTGAAGGCACCTCACCTTTCAAGGTACAAGTTAATTTTGATATTCCTGTATTTGAAGGACAGATAGATGCAGAAGCCCTAGAAAAATGGTTAACTCTGCTAGAAGGTTATTTCGTTGTTCACAATTTTTTTGACAAAGAAAAGATCACCTTCGCACTCCTTAAAGCTCTCTCTCATGTCAAACATTGGTGGGAAACTTACTGGGAGAAAATTTCCACAGAGGAGTTTGGAATATATGGGGCCGATCCCACTTGGGATTTTTTTGTGGATGCTGTAAAGAAACAGTATTACCCTATTGGAAACTATGAGGACCAGTACATGAGATGGACCACACTGCGGCAAGAGAGGGGCCAAGAAGTTTTGGAGTTCACCAATACCTTCCATATCTTGCACACCAAGCTGGGTATCAAAGACTCCGAGTGACATTTGGTTCTGAAATACCGTGGGGCTCTACACAGATACATCCAAACTGAAATGGATTTTCTGGACATCTCATCACTTGGTGTTGCTTATCGATATGCTGTGAAAATTGAGCAGAAATTTAAGCACCAGAACAAACGGGAATTTGGGTCTGCAAATCCGCAACAACCAAAGTATGACAAAGACAACCCGAACAAACAGTCTCTTGAAAACCAGTCCAAGACACAGGAAAAGAAGGGTCACGGGAAGACAAAGAAGGACACCAAAAAATGGTGCAAGTTCCACAAAATCCCTTGGCACAGCACCGATGAATATCGCTCAAAACAATCATTGGTGGCCCAGATCAAAGACAAGGAGCCAAACCTTGATTCAGAATCTGATTATGAAAATACTGGTAAAAGACAGATCATCGACGCA
>JASDQU010751595.1:27658-37835 GCA_032191745.1 Picea mariana
TCGAATTATGGAAATCATCCAGACCCTTTGATTAATAGGGACACGTGTCAGCAGATCAATCGTGTAGAATTTCAGCAGTTTGAAAATTCAGAGTTTGGGAAAATCGAGAGATAATGTTAAGAAAAGATATGAAGTTTGGGATCCCCAAAGTCTCGAAGTTTCAAGAAACAGTTGTTTGATGGTTCATAGTTCGAGAGAAACATGGTGATAAGTTAAGAAATACTCCGAATCCTGGAGGTATGAAGTGTCGAAGCATGGGGTATGATGTGGCATGATGGCGTCACCAAGGGTGACATGGACCTTCCCTAGTCATGCCGCGTGTCAGTTAGAATTTTACTTTTAATGACCATGTAGGACCAATAGTAGTATAACATGTGGGGGCCATGTGTCACCATCTTATATGATGACAATTGTACTACGTGGACCCCAAAAAGTTAAGAGGTTCGAGAATTCCGCATTTGAAGAAATTGAGTGAAGAAATTACTAAATCTTTTGAAGCCTGAAGCTCCAGAGTGATGAAGTGATAAAGCACCAGAGAGTTCGGGAATTTGGTGTTCGAAAGGAATGGGAGAAGAAGGTGTGAATTTCTTTGAAGCCTGATTCTCTGGAGCATCGAAGCTCCAAAGCCATGAAGTAACACTATTTCAGTACTTCGATGGTTCGACATTAAGAGAAATCACAAAGTGATGAAGTAGAAACCTTTGAAGTCCGAAGTTCCAAAGCCAAGAAAAACATGAATTATGTGGGCACTGACGTCACCTAGGGTGACATGGGAACAATATATGCTTGCCACATTTCATCATTTTTCAAGTATTTCAAAGACTGTTCGAGCCAATTGGAACATGACACGTGTCATACGTGGGATTGAGCCATGTGTCCGCTCCTTATTTTCTTCCACATAAAACCCCCTTGGTGCATCGTTGTTTATGAGACTTCAGAAGTTCAGAGAATTTAACATTCATGGGTATGCATTTATGTTGTTGCAATATCTCCCAAATATTGAATCTCCATAGCGTCGAAGCTCTGCAGCCACGAAGGATCACTAGCCCATTACTTCACTGATTCAGAGTTCAAGAGAATCAACAAGTAATGAGGTATAAGCCTCCGAAGTCTAAAGTTCTAAAGTCATGGAGGTGACACAATATGCCGATGTCACCTAGGGTGACATGAACACACAAGATAACTACCACATGTCATCATTTTTTAGGATTTTAATGGGCCCTTCGTGCCCAATTAATATGTAACACGTGTCGTCTGTTAGATGGAGCCACATGTCCACTTTGTAACTCTTCCATGTGGCACACCAATATGTGTATGTTTACTAGACCTTGGTGTTTCATCAGTTCGATGACTAGGTAAAACAAATAAAGATGGAATTGAAACCTATGAAGCGTGAATTTCTAGAGAGCTTCACCAGTTTGGACTTCGGAGGAATTACATAGTACTGCAATTAGGAACCCTGAAGCCTAGAGCCCTGAAATCTTCGAAGAGGTACCCTACGGAAATTGCCCAGTTCTATTCGAGGAAAATGAGTAAAGAAGGAGGGAAAACCTCTAAATCCTAAATTTTTGAAGCCTCAAAATTCCCTAGGCTCCGGATAAGCACATGTATGTGCATGCTTGTTTACAACATGTGGTCAAATGCGGTTGGGGGTTGAATAAAAAGGGGATAGTTCCTTAAAACTGTGTTAAAGAAAGAAAAAGGGGTTAGGAAGGAAGCCCGTGGGTTTCGTTTAGTTCAGACCTACATCAGAAGAGGTACTAAAGACCTAGGAACTTTATTATAGGATCCAACAAATATATAAGAGCCATTTATCTCAAAGAAAAGATATCAATTGTACAAGGAGTGCAATAGAAAAAAAAATAAAATCACCATTTTTAAAGGTCCATAACTTTCTGCTCAAAGCTCAGAATTGAGCAAGGAAGCATTCATTGGAAAGGTCTGGGACAACATAACATATTTATTTACCAATAATAGGGGATTGATCAGACAATTACTTATAAAATTGGATGAAATAAGTTTGATAGGTTATTGAACCAAAATGGTTCATGTTTTTATAAAATTGTTGAATCAGTTAGCTTGACAAGGTTCTATTTGCTGGACATTTTGGAGAATTAACAACAACTTGATCACATCAATTTCAACATAGAGTGAATAGATATGGAGGATACACAGGGGGCTTACATTTAGGAATATGAGATCAAAGGAATGGATTTCCATTTGGGTATTGAAGGAACAAATCACAATGGACATGGAGAAGGAAAAGATGAAAACATGAATATGGTAGAAACCATTAGAAATTTGCAAAAGAATGTCCAGAGTCACAAGGATTATAATGAGAGTCTTACAAAAGACAAAGAGAATTAGGAAGAATTCAATATGAATTGAATGAAAAGCCTCAAAAAAATTGAAAAGAAATAGGTAAGGAGATTGGCTCCAGTAAATCAGGAAGCCACAGGTATCCTGAGAAGAAAGGAAGATCAAGGAGGGGTAGCAACCATAACCTTAATGCCCAAAGATATTCCAATAGGAGAGCACACAACAAATCAAGTATATCTCCTATCAAGAAGCATCATAATAGGTTTGGGGTGGATGAAATTTGAGGAGAAATGAATGAGATCAAACCTTCTACTTTTTATGGGTGAACACAAGAAGGATGAAGATGCCGAGACATGGCTTCTAGGCATGATAAAATATTTTCAATTGCATAATTATTCTTCTCACGTAGAAGGAAGAATTGTTATCTACCAGTTCAAAGGAAATATAGCCATGTGGTGGGATCAACTTGTGCAGGTGCAGCACATCAAAGAGAAAAATGTTACTTGGAAGGAATTCAAGAAATATTTTGAAAATAAGTACTTAACCAAGAGGCATTATGAAAAAAATATGAAAGAGTTCTTTGAACTCAAACTTGGCAGCATGACCATTGGTGAGTATTAAAGGAGATTTTTAGAACTATCGAAGTATGTCTCCTTCATCAAGGATGAGACATTTAAGATACAAAGATACCTAAGTGGTCTGCCATCTTTTGTCAGTGATAAAATTAAGTATGATGATCCTAAAAATTTAAAGTAAACCATAAGAATATACAAGTGCTTATGTTCTCAACATAAAGGAAATCCTACTCTCCAAAAATATTTGGAATACAAGAAGAAGTTGAATATGGTACAAAGGAAGAAAGGGAATAAGCCACCATTCTTCAGAACTAGTACACAAGGACAACCAATCTCTAGAGAGCCAAGGAATCCACCTATCCAATATTTGGGTTGCAAAGGATACTATATGTATAGATATTTTCCACACATAAGTGACAAGATGATATTTTTCCACAATGTACAACAAACTAAAATAGTGGAAGACATGGGCAGAAATGTACCAATGATCTATGTAGCCCCGGACAAGAAGCAACTAGATTTTCAATCACACATGATTTAAGTGGAAAGTATGATCAACAACCATGCCTTTACTATTTTAATTGATTCGGGATCTAGTCATAATCATATAGATCCTAAGTTGGTGGAGAGATTGCATTTTCCAGGAAGAAAGCATGGGAAATATTGGTTGGTGCAGCTGGCTACAAGAGTCAAGAGAAAATTTGTTGAGTTGGTTAAATTATGTCCATTAGAAATGAATGGGATAAGTAAAAAGGAATATTTGAACATCCTACCCTTGGGTTCATATGACTGTCTAATTGGTATGGATTGGTTGGACCAACACCATGTTGTCTTAGACTGTCATAGCAAGTAATTTACTTTCTTGAATGAGGAAGGGAACCCAAGAATAGTCCAAGGAATTCCCAGGGTATTTATTTTCCGATATATCTCAACAATTGTTGGTTAATTCACTCTTGATACCATGCCTAGGATGACCCAGGTTCAGGTCTACTATGGTTTCTAGCAAAACCCCCTAAAACTATCAGCCCTCCTAGTAAACCAGAAGGCAACAAAGTGCGCATAATGCACTGTTTAGTCTCACCTGAAATAGTTCTTATGGGTTTCTGCAAGGCTCATGTGATTTCAGCCTAGGAATGAGTGGGGATATGGGATTACACTCTGTGATATTTATTTGTTTACTCTAACGTTCATCTTATCTTGAATATCCTGTCATTCTTATTCATGCATGTAAAATCACAGATCTAACTGAGTCATTCATGCATTTATCTAATATCGCATTGTTGAAAGTAAAGGAAATACACAATAGTCAATCAAATAACACATGATCTAACGTGGTTCACCCCTCCTGGGCTACATCCACAAAGATTTTTCTTATCTTCTCTTTTTTTATTATGTTTCCAAAACTACAATGCTGTGTGCATTACAATTCTCCTCAGACAGGTCTAGATCTACAATGAGGTAGACTACAGCACACCAGGCTCCTTATCCTATGATACAACCCTCATGATGTACCTTATTTCCTCTCCTCGACTCAACAACTTACAAAAAAAATCGGATTTCCATTCATTCTATCTTCGAACAACATATTAACAATGACCAACAACCACAACAACCACCCCAACCTAGACCTCCTAGGTACCTATTTATACATGTTTTTGGCTTAGTAGCCATTACATTATTTTACCAAAACCCTAACCCTAGCATGCTTAGGTCTTCTTTCATGTGTTCCTCGCATGATTTCCTCCTCTACATGTGTATTTACCTTGCACATGTTTCGTTTCTTGCTAGTTGTGTTTTTCTTCTTTGTGATTTATTCTCCAAAATTTGTCTTTACTTGAAAATGGTCCTGCGCACAACAGGTCCCCAAAACTAACACGTGTTTCGTCTCAAGGCATGTAAGCACTGCACACTCCCTTGATAGCCTCTACTAGACTATGGAACTTGTCCGCAAGTCCCCTTCCTTGTGTTTGAACCTGCACGGCCTTTTCTGTAAGTTCTTCAAAGTTCGGCGCTGTGACTTCCTCCTGAACTATGGTTGTGCCATATTTTTCTTCTCTACATCCAATTGTGTGATCATTTCCGATGCTTCCTATAGAAGGGTTCCATCTGTTCCTATCTCTCATGTTTGTGCACCTACACCGTCTTTAGTTCGGCCTACAATATTTTCATCTTTTGTGTTCCTTTTAAACAATCAGTGATGCCCATTGTCTTCTGCCTCTACCTGAGGTCCTGGATGTATGCACTTATTCTCTCTTCCTCTTGGTCCCATCATTGGACCTTCTAATCTTCCTCCAACGCTTTCCAAAGCTACATTGTTCTTTCAAATAGTTCTACTTATGTGTTATCTTGTTTCTCCAACTCTTCTAGTTGGAGTGAAACTTCTTCTTTCCTCTGCTCCCTAACCTTAGGTGTAGTCATAGAAGCCAATTTTTCCTTTAGTTCCTCAATATTTTTCCTATAGTGGTCGATGGTTTGGGAAATATTATTGAGTTTCTCCTCTATACCTAGACTCTCGACCTGCATGTTGTCTGTAAGGTGGTTGTAGACTGTTGTCACCCCCTGTTCAATTTTATATGCACACTCTTTCTTTTCTTTGGTCCCGAACTTTACTTGTTCAACCACAAGCTCCAATGATTCATTTTCACTTTTAGTTTCCTACAGTTCTACTGCATCTGTCCTCGCGTGTGAATGCATCTCTTACATAACGTTGACTTGGAGTCTGTATAGTTCCTTTGTTGGTATCTTAACTAATACCATGTCAACCTACGCCAAATATTTCAGTGGCATCTATGCTACAGTTTCATCCATCTGTAGCATGTAATTTGTTACTCTGAATGTTGAAATCATCTAGGAAGTTGTGTGAATAATGTGTTGCGTTTATGGCATAGTCCTTGTTTCTTTTGTTGTTTCTCCATTGGGGAAGGATTCTATTCCCCTTTCATAACTCTACACGGTTCTGATTTGCTTGAGGACCTGCTTTATGCTAGCTAGGACATCTTGTATCTTCCCCCTTTGGTTCTTGGATTCTTCAAACACTTCTACGATGTGGCTTTGCACCTTCTTAGCCATGAGGTCAACGTCATCCTCTATGATCATGTACTTAAGTGGATCTTTATGCGCATTTGATTTCTTGCACATAGCTCTTGTTTGTGAAATTGGTCTCTTAGGTGGCCCTGGTTCTTATGGAGTAGATGTTGAAGGGGTTCCCTTTGTTCCCATAGCCCCCGCTCCTTGTTATTTTTGTTGTGAGGAAGTGTCCTTCTTTCCTACTTACACATCCTTCTTTGCTGCACCCCCCTTATTTTGTTGCATTGGCTTCTGTGTTGGTTTCGACCTTTTGGGTGCAACTTTGTCTTCTGCATGTGTCTTGGTTTTCCCTACATCCACCTCTATTCCCTTAGGTACTTCTTGATTTAAGTATGGAATATTATAGTTTTTAGGCCAATCTATCATAGAAATTTTTGCGTCTTCCTCTGTGATGCAATAACTTAATTGGAGCCACTCCTTTCCTAGATCCGTGCACAGTTGGATCCACATGTTTGTCCTAGATGCCTTGAATTTGATGATGTCCTTGAACTGTGCAACCACCTCTGGGTAATTTTCCAAGTGTTGGCTATGCTCTCTTGTATTTATGTAAAGTACTTGGAAAAGGTACCCATGTTTGTGCTTCTATGCTTGGGGTGATATTTTATCCCCAACGACATGTACCGTGTTGCACGACACAGACCTATCCGGTTGCAGAAGTATGAATATGGGAGTTCTCTCTACCCCATCAATGTGATAAACATGAGTATCCAAGATTAGTGGAACTCTGTGTCAAGGTCCTGCATTTCTTTGTAGTCCTCCATCAATAGGTTGAGCAGGTAAGGGGCCCAACTGAGTGATGTTCCATTCACACACTACGCTACAGCTACGACGACACTGGAAGGGACTTCTTCCTTACAACATTTTCTCAGCTTTTTAGAGGCCATGAGTTTGGTGGACATCTATATCATGTCATTGCTAATCCTTTTGATAATAATGTCATGAAAGACTCTCTCTATCCCATATGTCCTTTTCATTTCTTCTTCCAGTGCCTTCTCTTTGATTTTGTCATCCAGGTACTGCATGAGGTTCTCACCCATTGACGAAATTCCTGTGATTGGTGCTATTAGCTCTACGTCTATGGAGAGGGCATGTTCAATCTAGAGGAATACTCCATGGAGGACCTCTATCAACTGTTTGATGCAGTTTTTCACCTATCTTACGCTTCCAAAGTGGGGAATCTCCAACAGGTTGAGGATCCCTATGTTTGCTAGGCCAGTTTGCCATGGCTTTGGTTGTAGTATGGGGTATCTAAAGCACCCTATCCCTATGTTTCCAAGTAGACCTGCTTCACTAATTCGAGGAATTTTTCGGTTTTGGCCACATCATGGTCCGAGTACCTTAATTTCTCCATGAAAACTAGTAGTGTTGGCGTGGTTTGCACTCCTTCTAGAATGCAGAGGAGCAAAGTTGTTGTGTCCAACTTCCTACATGGAGACCGCACCATAGGTTGTTTTCCATTCTATTTTTCCTGTTGACTTGAGGACCCCACCTCCATCTGTCTCCTTTCTACATTAGAGTATGGATGACCAGTGACATCCTCTATTAGACCCTCATGTTGTTTCACGGTTTCTGCTTTAGTGTTTCTAGGTACTTCTTCCTCTGTCTGCGTAGTATCTTGTTCATTTATCTGTTGGACTCCTTCGGTCGTCGCAGTTTCTGGTGGGTTTCCTATGTTATGTGTGGGATCTCCCTGTGCGTTGTTGGCCAAGTCGAATTTCATGGAAGATGCCATGCATTTATTCCACCACTGGCATAGGGCATATGGGTGCTTCAAATGGTGAAGGAATGTTGTTGACATTGATGAATTCCTTGGGCTGTATGGTTTCCTGTCCAACCTCTGCTGCCTCTCGTGGTGCCCGACTAATTCATGTTTTCCTCCCTGCTTGGATTGACACACACATATTTGGTGGTTCTATCATGGGAACTGGTTGGTTTTTTTCGACTAACTCTTCACTGGTTCACCCTGTATTCTATGTCAACACACTCTGCTCTGCATGTTATATTTCTCAACAGCTTCACGATTTCACAATGAGTCTTATGTTTCTCAAGTTTCCCCTTTATATAGGCAAGTCATGAAACTTCTTAGAGAAGTTTCCCCATCTTTGATTAATGTAATGGTGCTTTATGTATACCTTTTCATTGAATTCCATAATTTCTTCTAGTTGGCGCCTTTTTCCATAACTGCCATTTTTCAATTTCCTCCTTTTTCTGACCACTGGTCCTTTTTCATAACACGAAGGTGCTAGTGTATCCATTGCATGTGGACATTTCTCTTTTCAACGCACTAAGTACATTCTTGTTTCACGTAGTCTACTAATGTCTAACATGGTAACCCCCCCCCCCCTTTTTATTACACTATATACATATCTCTTTACTGTGTGGTAACTTTATAAGTACTAGGAGGTCGACTGTCCCTATACAGTTTCATTAGACTCCCATTGATAATTCCTCTAAGTTATATACCTCCTAAATCTTTCAATTGTACAAATCCTCCATCTGTGACACTCTTCCCATCATATGGTCCCAACCAATGCATTTTGAATTTTCCTTGATGCTGAAGAAATTTACTATCATACACCAAGACTGGGTCTCCCTCCTTGAAACTCTTCCTTTTAATATGTATGTCATGCCAAGATTTTTCCCTTTATTTCTGTACTTCTTGGTGAAATCATGCTAGAATCATATCTTCTTCCATCTCCATCAGTTGAATTAACCTTTCTTGTACTGTGCCTCATTCTGTCATGTTGGTGATTGCTGCTACGTGCATACTAGGTACCAAAACTTCTAATGGCACCACTGCTTCTTATCCATACACCAAACTGAATGGTGTCTTCCCTATCAAATTTTTGCATGTATTCATGTATGCCCACAATACTAGTGGTATCTTCAAGTCCCATTCATCCCTGTTAACATTGCAGATCTTTGTCAATGCATTCTCTAGGATGTTATTAAAGGCTTCCACTATTCCATTTTCTTAAGGGTGATATGGTGTACTCTTTTGATGATAGACTTCAAAATACTCAGTCATAGCATTGATAGTACTATTGATGAAGTGAGTGCCATGGTCACTCATGAAAATCCTTGGGCATCCAAATCTAGTGATCTCTTTCTCAAACAACAAGTGTGTTGTTGTCTCTGTGCTGCAATATTTTACTGGTACTTCTGATGCCCATATTGTTAAGTACTCTGTCCTAGTAATGATATATGTTAAACTCTAATATTGGCTCATTACCCTTTCATTGGGGCATATTATATTAGTAATTTTATTTTATTTATGTCGTCTTTAGGCCATTAGTTGTAATTATACCTCCTAGTCTCCTATATATACCAAGGAGACATTTTCATTTTGAATCATTTTGTACTTGAACATTTAAGTGGGGTAAAAGGAGGTTTCCCCCTCGAAGAGGCTTACTATCTGAAATTATCTCTTTTTCAAGCGTTGAGTACTTTTTCTAAGGTTTTTCTATGCTATATTGATATTTGGTTCTTAACATATGGTATCAGAGCTCAAGGTCTTGGGGTTTTTCTACTACATCTGAGACACCTTGGAATTTTCTCTATAACTTTTTTTCTACAACGTTTCAAAAGGAACGGATTGGAGGATATTTATTAGATGGATCAAGGTACGTTGGGTTCAAATTTCAGCTCCTGAGGCCTTATACTTTCGGAGATACAGGCTGTACAAGATAGGGTTCTGGAATCCTCCTGAACTGAGTCATTGCGGAATTTTCTCTATACAAACATTTCTGTAACATTTCAGACCCTGAAATATAGAGGCTATACATATAAATTAGTAAGGTATCTGTGGTAAAAATTCCATCTTCTGGGTCATCTTAAATTTGTAGATACACCTTGTGTAAGATAGGGTATCTGACTAGTCCTATTGACTAGTCTCAAGAAGGTGTTCCAGGTAAAACAATCATAACTTCTTCCTAGAGTATCCAAATTGAGTGGTATTGGTTTTATTGGATCTTGGACTGTCTTCAGTATTTCTGGTACAATTTTCATAATTGATATCAATTATTTTGTGCGGGGCATGCTATACAAGTGAGATCTCCTGGAAAGGCCAAAAATCGACAAGTTGTGGGGAAGTTACCGTAAATTCCACTTGGCACATCCAATTTTGATCAGACCTATGGAATTGTAGAGAATAAATATCATAGAACTACATAAAATAAATTTTCATACCCAGAAGG
>JASDQU010751595.1:54323-68081 GCA_032191745.1 Picea mariana
AAAATAATTATCCATACTTTATGTTTTAAGAAATATTAATATAATATTCCTTTTTGGCTTAAGCTCTCTAGCTTAGCCCTTTTCCTTAACTTTTGGCCCTCCCTTTCCCTAACTGGTGGAGTTCAGTCCCCCATCTCTTTTATAGTGGTCGGTCTTCGTGCAACGATGTATTTTATATTAATCATGAGACATATACAAAATAGGCGCACTGGCCTTTAACATCTAGGCGCTCTGGCCTAATTTCAAAACATAAGCATCCTATATTATAATAAATGGCTCCCCAACCTATAACACATATCATACAGAAGGCTCTCTGACCTCCATACTGCATGTACTTTAGTTACTGCGCGCAGTATCCGAGAATGTGCACACAACATCATTTTACTACGCAGTACATGCGCGCACTATGCCGTGAAAGGTGCATTACAAAATGATGTCAAAACATCTCACCATCTTAAGTATACTTACATTACATTTATAATTAGGTTTGTCGGAGGGGTATTACAGGATTAGTGTAGGTAGAATTTTGAATAAGCTCAGCATGGAGAGAATTTCTTTCATCATTTTTCAGTTTGTATTTTCAGTTTGGGTTTAATTCAGTTTCATAATAAGTTGGTGGCGAAACAAATTATAGGTTGCAGATCACAGTATATGGCTTGGGAACAACCTAATGGATAAGGCACCTGGTCTACTATTATTTTCTACCTCACAGGGAGGATAACATCCCCATTGGAGCCATATGTTAGCACCAGGATTTTCATAGCTAGAGTTAGAGGCTTGTCCAAAGTTTTCAATGTCATGACATGATCTTGGGAAAATCAAGGCATTCCTAGATGAGTCATAGGTTAGGGTGAATATCATGTCAAAAGGTATTATGGTTCATAATCACCATTCATGAGGTTAGTAAAGGAATAATCATGACATTCCATGTCATTGGTATCATTGAAAACATCAAAACCATACTCGTTGTGCAAGTTTGTTTCACAAAGGCTTTTGTTGCTTTCATTTGTTGCACACCCGCATAGAGGAGGTTGTCGCGCAGAGGATGTTGTCACGTAGAGAATTTGGTCGTGCAAAGGATGTTGTCGCGTAGAGAATATTTTCACACAGAGAGTGTTGCCGTGTAGACATTTTTTCACACATAGGATGTGGTCACGTAGAGGATTTTTCGCGTAGAGAGTTTTGTTGTAGAGAGGATTTTGTTGCGCAAAGGATTCTATCGTGCAGAGGATGTTGTCACACAGAGGAGGTTATTGCGCAGAGGATGTTGTCGTGTAGAGAATTTTGTCGCATAGAGGATGTTTTCGCACATAGGATTTTTTCATGCAGAGGATGTTGTCACGCAGAGAGTGTTTCTACGCAGATGATTTTCCCGCGCACAGGCTACAGAGCATGTTGCACAAATGACTGGTTTAGTGGTCAACTTGAAGATCAATTTTTGACCAAATGGAGAGGCATTTTGAAAATCCATGAGAGTGTTATGTCAAGAATGAAACATGTAGTAAAAACCTCTCTCAGACTTGAAAAATGTTTCATATTTTGGGATATTAGAAGGAATCTTTGAGCCCTACTTTTCATTTTTCATGATTTCTTGTCCCAGACATGTTTTTGTGACATGTATTTCGGCCAGCTAGAGACAAATTTCAAGAAATCGAGAGAGATTTTTATTTATAACTTTCTTACCTACAAGAACCATTCTCATATGTTACACAAATATTACAATTTTAGAATTACAGGTGGTGTTTTGAAGCCTATTTTCAGAATTTGGCTTCCTGAAAAGCAGGAAATCAGTTAAAACATGTAATTTTCTATTTGTAACTGTTTATATTTTGGGAAAGGGGATGGAGTTTGAAATGGTGAGATGGAAAGGAACTATGGTGCTATATATTTCATGCTACAAGAGTAGAGATGGGGATAACCTTTGGGGCATCAAGACTTGTTTATTTTTTTGAAGCTAATAGAGAAGTTTCTCCTTTCGAAAATTTGAGATTCATCGTGGTGTTTATGTTCAGTATGTGTTTCTTGTATACCATTTCCATTATTACGTTTTTATGCTAGCATTGTCTGAGAGTAAGTGGTAGGAATTCATCAATGTTTGATGCTCCTTTCACATTGATGATGCTTGTTATGTGTTAATGGTTACTTTTACAGAATTCATCTTCATTTGATCCTCTATTTAGTAATTAATATGTGTGTCGTTTCTTCTAAAGTTTCATTGAAGATTCATCCACTAATTGATGCTAGTAGTGTACTGGGATTTCTTCTCATTTCCATCTCTCATCTCATATTATTTATTTGTTGGGCATAGTGCCTATTTTTCCTCAAATCTGTAGAAAGAAAACAATCAACCGTTGACTGTAAAAACATTAAAATTTAGGGCTTGAATCCATTTCCCAATGGTACCTTTCCCTTGTTTTTCCTACAAACCATTTAAAAAAAAAAAAAACATGTTCTATTGGAGAATATGACCTCTATGCCTTTATTGATGAAACCCTTTAGTTATTACCAGTCAATAGACTTCTGAGAGAGCCTTCTCTGGTTGTATAGGTCAGAATACAATCTAAATTTGGTTGAAACAATTACCTCGAGGTTTTCTTTGATACAACCCAAAGAAATTTCTGAGTGCTAACACATTCAACCTCCCTGGTTTGACTATCACCTCAAAGTCAAATTCCTGAAACAATAGTAACCATCCACAGATTATCCCCCCAAACACTGGCTTATTGACTAGGTACTTGAGGCCAGAATGATCTATGAACATTTTAAAGTGTTTCCCAAGTATATAGTGCCTGAACGTATGCATTGCATATACCATTGCTAAGCCTTATCTCTCTATAGTATTGTAGTTTTGTTCTAAATTTGATAGTTTTTTTCTTGCAAATGTTATAGGATGGTCTAACTCTCCTGCTCCTGGCTGTGCCATAATAGTTCCAAGTGTTATGGATGATGCATATATGTGCACATGAAATGTCTTTTCCCAGTCTGGGAATACTAGTATCGGTGTTTTTACCATCTTCTCTTTTATAGTTTCCAACCCTCGTTGACAGTCCTCATTCCACTGAAATTTACTATCTTTCTTCAACAGTTTATCCATCGGTACAACGATCTTTGCATACCCTTTTATGAATTTCCTGTAGTAGCATGTGTGTCCCAATGTTTCTCTTAACTCATGTACTGATTTTGGTGGTGGTAAATTGGCAATCACTACAATCTTGGCAGGATCTACTATAAATCCTTATTTGCACACTATATGGCCCAATAGTATTCCAAATGGTGTACCAAAAATGCACTTCTTAATATTTAATGATATATGAAACTTCTTGCATCTTTCCAACATCATCCTTAACACCTCTACATGATTTTTCAACATACTATATACTTTCCAATCATCCAGATATACTTCTAAAAACTAATTGATGAATTCTTTAAATGCAGCTATGACTACCCTTGATAATATTGTTGGTGCATTCTTCATCCCAAAAGGCATGACTGTGTACTGGTAGGATCCCCATTATGTGGAAAAATTTGTCTTGTACATGTCTTCTAGAGCTATCTTGATATGATGGTAGCATGAGAATCCATATGTGAATGAGTATGCTTCCTGTCCTCCCACATTCTCTAATACCTCATCTGTGAAAGGGGTGTGAAAAGGGTCATGTAGGCAAGCATTGTTCAATATCCTGAGATCTACACAAATCTTTATTCCTCCTTGCTTCTTATCCTAGACTACCATAGGGATTATCCATTCTGATTCTTCTACTGGTTCTATGATTCCAACTTTCAACATTCTGTCAATTTTTGCTTTTACTTCTTCTTATATATTGGGTTCAGTATATACGGTCGTTGTCTAATAGATCTACCCTCACGTTTGAGAGGTATCTTTATCTCTCCTAGATCTCCTACTATGTCTTCCATATCTATAAAGGTTGTTGGGGACATGTCACTATACTCATGCAACAACTCTTTTATTATTTCTATTGTTTGTTCATTCGAGTAGTCTCTAATGCTGACCATTTTGGGATTTTCATTTGTCCCAATATTTACTTTCTTGACCTTGATTTGTGCAACAAATACTTTCTATTTGAGAGATGGACCTTCCACCTCTCTTTCTCCTTCAATTTCTGTAATTTGAATGTTATGTTGGTCATCTTCATCCTCTTCTATCCTGAGGAGGCGTGGTTTCATTGTTGAGAGGAAAATAAATTTCTTGATAATTTATAAAATTTGAAAATGTATGGAATCCACCAATCGATCTATCCAATTCAGTGTAGAGAATAGGAAATAGGGCTTCTTAGGAATAAATGTGAGCATCGATGCATCCTTGAGAGTTTAGACGCACGATATGCACTGTAAGAGTGAAAATAAGTTTGTTAAAAAAAAATTACCTTACCGCAGTGCACCTGATGATGGGTAGGTGCACCAGGGCATAATGTTCAATGACATTGATGCGATTTATTTGGTGCATATAAATTTATTATAAAGTATTGCGGTGCTATTGGAACATTTAAACATAGATGCATTATTGTTCATGAATGCATCGATGTGTATTTACCTTAAGGGCACACCAAGGAAACAAAATTCACAAAAACCTTCAGTCACTTGCCTCGGCTAATAACCTCCACTATAAAAAGATAAGGGATAATTTTTGGGGGAGGTTTCTTAGAAACCTCCATAAGCAGGTGTTCTCCTCTGAGTGTAACTACCTGGTCACAAGACCCAATTAAACTTGTTTTCATTTGGGATAGTATTTTTCAACCAATATGTGGGCTCGATTTTCCACTCAAAAATGTTTTCTCTTTGAAAAGATACATAACGAATTAAGCTCTGATCTAAATGATCCTATATTTCAGAAAATAAATCCTAACTATTAATTATATATCAACTAAGAGAAAAAACTTAATTATATATGTAGATAAAGTGATTGATCCTTTAGATTTCAAAAAGAATTCTTTCATCCAAAAAAATATTTAATCACAATAACTATTGTTTCTGGGAATAGATGACAAAAGTTATATCTACAATTTGTAATAACAGTTCCAATATAAATTTAAGCCCCCTTTTTAAGAAAAGTAATGAGAAACAAAATTCTCATATACTAACTCCAAAATAATATTTACTCATCTACAACATGTTAAGAATAATCATAACATATAGATGATTTTCCTAATAATTATTAATAACAAAATAGGAACATCAATTAAAAGAATATATGATAATTGAATAATCTTTTAGAAGAAATTCCTAAATAAAATCAATTATAAATGCATATACATAGACTATGATTAATCATAAGAATAATCTTAATGATAACTAGTGTATTTTCTATTTGAAATGAAATATTTGGATAAGTTCAAAGAATAAAGAAAAAATTCACATAAGACTAAAGTAACAAAATATGAAAATAATTAAGAAAAATGCAATTATTGAAACTTCACATTTCTCATAGATGAACTCATCAAAAGATAGGGTATTCAAAATTTAACTCAAACTAATAAAAATAAAATTTTGATCTCTAATTTCCAACCCCAGTTCCCTGTATTCAATTACACTAAATACAGATTAAATATTTTGAACCTAAGGAAAATATCCTCTTCTATTTCAACTTATTGGTCTAGGTGTCAAATTGATTTAATAATTTATATCGTAGAGAGATATCCTCCTCACTAGCAACAACTTCTTTGTTGACTTTTCCCCCTTTTTCATGAACGTGAGTTTTCTATAGGGTAGAATTCTCTAACATCGGTAAAACCAAAGGTGGTCATGGAATGTCTTCATTTAACTTACACCAATAGATTCTTTTTGAAATTTCTTCATATCTTGATTTAAAATTTGACAAGAAATTGTCAATGGATTTAGAACATTCTACTAGTTGGGTGATAAATTCTTTGATAGAAACCACATTCCAAAAATTTAATTGTGTGATCCCGTTCGTGAGCTTATCTGTTGATTCACATATTCCAGCCAATTTGACATGGCTACTAACTTACTAAGGAACTATACATTGGGAATTTCATAATATTCAATGATGTCTAGAGCTATCTGCCATAGATCTGAACAACTTTTGTTGGTTTCTTTAATCAAATCCTCTAAAAACAAACAATTGATGTGCCAACAATCTAATGAAGCTTGTATATGAATTTTTTTCTTCTTCAACCATTATAGAGTAATCTTTACGTAAACTAATTCCTTTTCTTTCTCATGCCTTTAATTGATAAAAATACCTTTGAGTTTCTTTTTGTTTCTCAAACTATGTTTGATATTCTTCATTGAATTGAAATAGTTGATCATGTTTTCCCTTGATATCATTTAGTTTGGAATAAAACAACTGCTATGTAGAATCTAATTTGATATACATTTCCACTACTTTTTTCTTCAATGTCTTTGAATACTTTTGTTTGGTTTTCAGCTCATTTAATTGAGATACCAACATATCTTCTTAGTTTTCATGGCTTCTTCCCAACTCCTTCTTCTCATCAAGAAGACCAACTATTTGTCTAGCATGTTCTAATTTGATATCATCTATTTTAGTTCTGAGTTGTCCAATGGTGTCAAGAGATACTTTGTTTTCTTATGTGAGGTGATCAATCTGAGTTTGATGTTCTTTTGACATGCTAGTTTCTTAGGTACTCAATTGTTCTTTCTGTTCCAATACCTTTTCCTTTTCTTTTCTTATTTGATCATTAAGTTTTCTCACTAACCATTTGTTTGCGCTATAAAGTGCCCCTAAGGCATCAACACATTCTTCCACAAACTCATCTTCATTTAGATGTGTAACATTCCAAAGATGCATTATTTCCTATGTGGTGTACTCATGATGTTCATTATTTCATTTCTTAGTTCTCGTTTTCACAACGGTCTTTGTTGTATCATCAAAGGTGTAGGTATCCAATGATAGAATGGTGTCCTGAATCAATTTAATACTATCAAAGTCAAAATATGTTGAAACTAATCTTCCTCGAATGGAATTGATGGGAGTAGTGACAATGATAGAGACAACTGTAACAACTTTTGACTGAGTGTTCTCAGTACCTATATTGGTACTACTTTCGATATTTACTTCAACAATTTTCATAAGGGATTGTGTTGTTTCTTTGTTCTTCTCCTCTCGATCTCCTATTACATTTTCCTGGTGATCTTATTTGTCCACCTGCATGCCATTTGTAGTAATATTTTGATCATGCTCTATTTCATATTCAGATTGTTCATCTTAGTCTTCATCAACATTTAGTTGTATATTACCCTATTTCTCACCTTTCTCCTTCAAGAACGATTTCTTTCTCTTGAATTTCCAATCAAGAAATGTAATGATCCCAAGACATTATGCAAGGATCATCATGGTTTTGGTGTCTTTTTAAAACCTTTTCCGAGTGAGGTATTTCATCAAACACTTTGTTGAATTACTTGTTTAGATGTGTTTACTTGCTGAATGGCCTCTTGATTTCATCCTTAGGGTTTACTGATGTGTTTATATGAATGTTTTCATTAGATAACAAGAAGAGACAACCATGGAACATACCTCAACCATATGCAATATGATAGACAAGCCAAAACATTTGAAATATGCTTTTATTCATGAAATAGAGGAACCTGCTACAATGGAGATGACGATCTGGAATGCTCAACAGATGGCCATGAAAATAGATAATAGAGATGCTACAAAAAGCTCCCGATAATACAAAATAAGCCTCCAAAGGCTAGACAAGAGGTGAAGACCAATGCCACGTCTTGCTGGATAGCTGAAGCTCCTCAACAATTTGGCCTTGGTGCCAAAGATGTCCAATCACCTCGAGAAAGATGTCAAACATTAGATCGGGTGATGGAAAGAACAATCCAGGTGCCTGAATCTCCAAGATCCCTCTCAAACCCTGTAGATCTGAACTCCTCCACTAAATGGTGCACCCCACTGGATGACTAAAACCCTAATAATTTGGCCTCTCTCCTAGAGACCTCCAACAACTCCACCAATCCACTAGAATGATAGATCGGGGAACGACAATGAATACCCAAGTGCTCAAATCATCAAAATACCCGCTAGATCCTTAGATCTAGCTACCCTCCAAATAATGGTGTGCCCCCCTCTTGGGAAATTGTCCCACTCTCAATACAAATCAATCCTCCACTAAAAGACTTCTAAAAACCACCAAGAATGATGCCAAGAGACCTGCAAGGAAAACCCAATACCTGGAATTCCCAAAATCACTTCTCCTCAGCTAGAACGAATCTCTCTCCAAGAATGGTGTGCCCACCTTCCTGAAAACCCTAGCTGGGACGTCCCCCTTCTCTTCCTGTGCCTGTGGCTGTCGTAGAACCCTCATGCACTGATGTAGATCTGACTAGAATGGTGTGGGAGAGTATTTCATCTCCGAGACCAAGCTTGGGAGAAGCTAGGTGGAATCTTTCACCACCGAATCATCCTCTAGGGTTTGTTAAGTCAAAACCCTCAAAACCCCCAATGTTGGGCTCACTAGCTAGAAGCCAGATATCAAATGATAATCATACATGAATGATAGAGTAGAGGCCCTTGCCTTCCTTTTATAATTTTTGGCTCACCTTGTCCCTCCAAAGTGACTTTCATTTTATTAATATTTAATTCATTAGTTAAATCACTTTAATTAATTAATTAACCTTTTTACCTCTGAAAATCTCCTTATCTCTCCTTGTGGCTTCCCTGGCCACTGAAAGTCACTTCTAGCCATCCCATCCTATAGTGTTTCTCCTCCTGATTTCAATGAGGTATTACACTGAGAGGTTCCTCCAAGTAATTTTCCCAAAATGACCTCTTCAGTGAATTTAATTGACTTATAGCTCAAAATACTCAAAATCGTGGAAATCATCGAAATGTGACGGAACCAAAGACAACCAGTGCAGAATGTCTCATAAGGATGAGATATGAAGAGAAATTAAATATGGACCACACAATGCCTCTCAATAATCCTTGTACTCGCTATAACACCCATCTGGCTACTCTAGTCATCATAAACCTCTACATTATGATGATGTCCCAAAGTGGGGACATTACAGTCCTCCCTGCTAGAAAATTGTTTGTTCTCAAGAAATAACCAAATCCACTCAAATAAAATACCAGGATCCCATGTCCACCTGTCGGATACACAGTAGAACCCATTGAAAGACAAAAAATAGTACACTCCACCCCCTGGATCCCATATCACGAAGTGAACTGCAATACTCTGCAAAGCATAGTCCTGACAGATATCAACCTTATGAACCTCTTGCACATGATACATGGCCTCATCTTCGGATGAGTCCATCCTCCAAATCTCTACCAAGATCCACACGACCTCCATCAACTACACATGTTGATGCCATAATGAGGTACTGCAAGACCTCCATGAGACACCCTCAAGCACTATGCTCCCCTCAACACTGAAGCTAAATGGAAAGTTAGAACAACTTTCCCCTGCAAAGGTCCACTCGCCCCTGGCAGTCAATGAAATGCTCAACCCTACAATCCCTGGGTCCCACGCTAACCTCTATCAAAGATCACCATGCTGGCCCTACACTAGTCTGACCATGACTGTCTGTCCCCTACATACATACTGGATCCTCCTCTCATGGATCCTCAAGCTGAAATACCTATGAACACCAGACCTACTGTCCAGAAACTATATCTGTAAAGGCATCTATGTAGAAGAAGAACCTATCTAGCCATCTCGATGTTTGATCATGATGATCAAGAGTGACAAGTTGCCTCACTCTATCGAACAAATCCCTACAGGCCCACTCCAGACTGACCCCTGGTGGATTGTGTGGCTCTCGGGTGAAACCTGGGTCATCATGTAGTGAAACATATAGCTCACCCAATGAACTCCTGGATCCCATGGAAAACCTGGAAGTTTCTCACTTCCAATCTTGTCTAACTACTCCTGTGTGAGACTGATCATTGTCAGAATCTCTCTGTGCTCATCTGCTATCCTCCTCATGTTGTTGTCAATGATAAATGTGTCAGAAAAGGATAACAGACATATCTACAGCTGACTAGAGGACTGGAAGGCGTCACATGCTTTGGTCAATCCCAAGGATTCGACCAGAAGCTTGTCCATCGATATCCATGATAGATTCTCTCCTGTGGTCATCATCGAATCCAAACCATCCGGTACAACTAGAAGTAACCCCTCCGGCTACTGGTCACCTAATCTCCATCTCTCATCTCCCATGCAACCGCTGAAATGGTGAAGGTGATCTCCCACAACTATGTGTTGCTGCAGAGCATTGACCTCTAGATACTCCCCTAAGTGTGTCTCCTCCCTGCAAGGCACTATACCCCTCTGAATTCCACCATACATCTCGGCATGAATCTGTGAACTATCCCTCATCACCGTATGCTCTGGCATACTCATGACGTCTCCTGCAGACTCATGCTGCATCGTAGATCTGGGGTGTACTGCTAGATCAACCTCCACATGGAGGTCAACTGCTCTCGGAACACAAATGGAAGTGTCCTCCATCAATTGGTGCTCCTCTGCTAGACCACCAATATCCTCTAACCATGTGACAAAAGGATATATCAGAGTGTCCACCAGGATAGATGAAGTGGATCTCCGACGGATCTCCTCAGGAAGCTCATTTGATCTAGACTCTGATTCTTGAAGGGTTGTCTGTGTGCCTCTCAAGAATCCTTGAGTGCTCTCCAACTCCTGAGTGATTTGATCTACCTCCAACTCCTGCCCCCTCAAGGCCCTATGATAAAATTCACCAATCCCCAGTACGTAGTCCCTATCATTCAACAACTACTGGTAGTCAGTCCTCATCATAGGCACTCTCTTCCTGAGAGTGTGAAAATCATCCATGGAAAATCCTCCAGCTGAGCTACCCTATGCCACTAATTCTCTCCAATAGTAATCTGCCATCACTGCATGCATGTCATCAATACGTCTAGTGGCTTCCATGATCATAGCCTCACCACATCTCAGCTGTGTTGCTAAGTGGTGTGACTTATGATCATGGTCATGCTGAGGTGCCATCTTAGACCCCTCACTGCTAGTGCCATTCCTACTAGTGTTAACTTTGGAATCCCCAAAAACACCCTCTGCATAAGATGACATGATGAACTGTCCACTGTCTACTGTAATGTTGGGTACTCCTGTATACCACTGCACCGCATCACTAGATGCTATCTCCCCCTGAATCACACTGTACCCTATATGAGTAGTTGTATCCTCCTGTGCACTCAACTTGCTACTATCCTTTGCACCTAGATCCCATATAGTTGTGTCTAGACACATGCTATGGTCATCCTGAATACTAAAGAGCGCATCCACATCAATGCAAGACGATCCTAGAAGTAAGCGCTCCACCAAGATATCAGCCTCTGTAATCTGCTCAACCAATGGAGTCTCCAATAGATGTGACTCAATCTCCTATGGTTGACCTGTATGTGTGAGGTCAACTGCCCATACATCCTGTACCTCCTCCTGGATCTGTGGGTCTACCTGTCCATGGTGTGCATCCCTCACACTATGCTCATCCATCATACCTAACGTGCCACTGATCTCCTCATGTGACGTGGCTATCATGGGTTTCTGGGAAGATGACAGATGTGTCATGACCCCCATAAGAAGCTCATCATCTCTAGGTGTTAACACGTGTGACTCCTCACTAGTGTCACCACTCTGTTGAGATCTAAAGACATCAATGGTATGTGATATGTCTGTTGATACACTGGTGCTATCATCCTGTCCATCTAGCTGCCTATCCACTACACAAGGGTCATCATCCTCCTCAAGCGTGCAAGCATCAATAGCCTCTGTGCAAGAGTCATCATCACTATCCTCTGAGGTAGAGTCACTATCACTAGCCTCTCTGCAAGAATCACTATCATCATCCGACTACTTTGAATCAACATCTATCGCTTCATCCACACACACCTCATCCTCCCTGTCATAGTGTGCCTCAATAGTGTGCTTCATATCCTTACCCCTACACCTATGATCAGGTTCCCATGGCCCCTTGCAACTGTAGCAAGGTTGCGTGTTCCTACTGGGCATGGAGTTTCTCTATTCTTCCATCCATATAGATGTTTCTTTTCTCTTTTTGTCTGCTAAGGTGATCCCATGTAAAATATCCCATTTTCTCCAACTGGGCTTTCTAAAGGCTACATACTAAGGAAAGGTTATGAGAGCCCTATTTTCCTCGCTAAGGCCGGAATATATGATCTCCAAGCATGTTATCTCAAAGCATATCCTATCCATTTCCTTCCAACTATTCATTTGTCCTATGAGAGACCCCTCAGGTTTGAAGGATTTTAATCGTTGATACCATTGTAATGATCCCAAGCCATTATGCAAGGATCATCACGATTTTGGTGTCTTTTTAAAACTTTTTCTGAGTGAGGTAATTTGTCAAATACTTTTTTGAATTACTTGTTTAGATGTGTTTACTTGCTGAATGGCCTCTTGATTTCAGCCTTAGGGTTTACTGATGTGTTTGTATGAATGTTTGCAGCAAATAACAAGAAGAGATAACCATGGAACATACCACAACCATATTCAATATGATAGACAAGACAAAACATCTCAAATATGCTTTTATTCATGAAATAGAGGAACTTGTTACAATGGAGATGCCGATCTGGAATTCTCAACAGATGGCTATGAAAATAGATAACAAAGCTTCTACAAAAAGCTCCCGATAATACACTATAAGCCTCCAAAAGCTAGATAAGAGATGAATACCAATGCCATGTCATGTTGGATAGCTGAAGCTCCTCAACAATTCAGCCCTGGTGCCAAAGATGTCCAATCACCTCAAGAAAGATGCCAAACATTAGATCGGGTGATGGAAAGAACAACCCTGGTGCCTGAATCTCCAAGATCCCTCTCAAATCTTGTAGATATGAACTCCTCCACTGAATGGTGCACCACACTGGAGGATTGAAACCCTAATAATTCGAACTCTCTCCTAGAGACCTCCAACAACTCCACAAATCCACTAGAATGATAGATCGAGGAATGACAATGAATATCCAAGTGCTCAAATCATCAAAATACCTGCTAGATCCTTAGATCTAGCTACCCTTCAAATAATGGTGCGCCCTCCTCTTGGGAAATCATCCCACTCTCAATACAAATCAATCTTCCAGTGAAAGACTCCGGAAAACCACCAAGAATGATGCCAACACACCTGCAAGGAAAACCCAATACCTGAAATTCCCAAAATCACTTCTCCTTAGCTAGAACGAATCTCTCTCCAAGAATGGTGTGCCCCCCTTGCTGGAAACCCTAGCTGGGACGTCCCCCTTGTCTTCTTGTGCATGTGGTTGTTGTAGAACCCTCCTGCACTAATGTAGATCTGACTAGAATGGTGTGGGAGAGTATTTGACACAGACCACATACCCCGCAGGGTATCTGCGCCCGACCTCCCGGTCAAAAGGATCGTTCGATCTAAATTTCCTTGAGCCGGAGCGGCTCTGTTGATTCCCTATCGGAATCTCTGCTAAAAACTTGATCCACAGGTCCTTTTCTTATCCCACATGGCTCTTCTTCATTTAACCGTGATCTTTTCTGACTCAGTATTGGGTTTCGGGACTTTATGGTTCTCGATGTCAAGAGTCTCCTGTCCTCGTGGACTCCTGAACTCTGAAATACTGATGCGCCCCCTTTTGGCCTTAGCCCATCCTGGCTATGCATGCTCCATGCGACTGCTTCTTATAAGACCGTAGCCTTACCTCCTTTTTAGGGTTTCAGAGATCGCAATGCCGAAATGCATAAACCTCATGTCCACGGGATTCCTGATATCCCG
>JASDQU010751596.1:16279-37835 GCA_032191745.1 Picea mariana
TTACCTTGTCTTTTTCTTCAGCTTTGTATAGTAGGTCAGTGTAATGTCTTTGAGCTATTAGATGATATGCTAGGGGTCTTATGCATGCATTTGATAAAATTAATGATGAAATATGATTGACATTGCTATGATCCCGAGGACTAATGAGCCCATGGAGGGCGAAGTTTTTGATGTGTAGGACCATACCCGATGAACAGGTATCAGGTGGATCGGTACACATGGGGAGATGATCAGTTTGGACCTCCATGGGGCTGAAGAGCCCATCAGATGGTTGCTGGGACCTCATCAGGGGTAGAGACAGGACAATGATTGATCGAGCCTTTGCACGAGAGAAGAAGGAGGACATTTTCATCCAGAACGCTCTGGCTGAGCCCAACCTAGGGGGATTGACCTACTGCAGGTGGAACGTGTGTTTTTTGATGCCCCAGGATGTCATCTGGGAGCCATGATGTCACCTCCAGTGAGTGGTACCTTAACAGACCAATTTGGCACGTGTGGCATAGTTTGGAGGCCTAGAGAGGGCCAACGTTTGCCTTCTAGTGCTGAGTTTTGCCCTAAAAAGGGCCAACGTCTCCCGCAGAGGGGCTAGACGTCCTGCTTACTACTCATTTAGGCTTTTATTTAGCAGTTAAATGTAAAAACAATATGATTTTAGTAGTCAGCCTTGTCGACTGTTTTAATGGCCTAATTTTTAAATTAAAGGTCATTGGATGATATAAATTGAGGATGTTTTCCCTCATTTTGGACATAACACAACTCACTCTCTTGTGAGATCTGAATTTTAGCGCCCTATTGGGGTTTTTGGCTGAAATAGTGAGGCGCAACTTTTGAAGGAGGAGTTTTCTTGGCATTTATGGTGTTTCTTTGAAAGGAAGGTGTTACAACTAGGGTTTGCTTGGATATTTCTTCATGAATTGTAAGTGTTTTTCCTGTAAAACTTCTCTTTGAATGGTTGTAGTTTAAATCTCTTGCATTTTACTTATATATTGCTGAATCAAAACCCTAGGGGACAACCACACAAGTAGGTTGTTGTCTCATGTCCCCTAACAAAGAAATCTTAAACCATTCAATAAGAAAATAGAGCCTAGCCTTAGCTACACTTGTTTTCTTCATTCCTCATGCTAGCCGTACCTTTTGAATCCAAGAAGAGTGAGACGTCCTTAGCCTAGGCTTACTACAATAGGGCCGTACCAATCCAGGGTTTGTTGATAGACCTTGTTTTAGCAACGTCTCCCTCATCAGAACCTCTTGTCTTGGTTAAAATTTCCTTATTGTGCTAGCCGTTTGCCGGGAAAGAGGAGAGAGCACAAGGCCTTGCGTTTGCAACACCAAGTACTCTCTCTCTCTCTTAGGGTTTCTACTTTCAAGGCCCTGCTTCAACAACACCTTGAAAACCTACCCTCTAGTCCTTAGAAAACTTCTACCCTTGAACTCTTGCGTCCATCACTTGTTGACTCCATTAACCCTTTAGGCACTGATCCTTAGACTCTAGTGTTGAAGTGATAGTGACTAAACAAGCTTTCAAAACCTTATAAACTTAAAACCCTAACTAACAACTAACCCTAAAAAAGGTTGACGTCACCCCTAGGATATTTCATCTTGACGCAACAATCTATTATATGTGAGCAACTGAATGATGTTTAACGCATTGATTTGATTCAAAGGAGTGATTATATTCAGTAGATGCTATATTGTTCTAGTGTTTATCGACAAGTAACATTATATTGCCATTGTCATTATTTGCAAACATTGACTTCGTCAATATTTATTGCTACATTTGCTCATATATTGAACTTAGATAGTCACTGATTTATGAAGTATTAACCATTATTGCACGTACTAGTTTCATTGTTGTCTTGTCTCGCAAGTAGGTGCCTTCTCCGTGGTTATACTTTATTTGACTATCTCTTGGGGCGGTAATCTATGAAAGGGGAAAATAGCCTTAATCCTTTGAGCCTTTCCCTTTCAAACCCCAGATTGCCAGGGACGTCTCCCTTGGGTCTAGCCTCCCTAAATAGAAAGGACCTCCCCATTGTGGTGACATTGGGTGGGGTAGGTCCCTGTTACGCCAGTTTGGCCTCCTACTTTATAGCCTTTGCTCCTAGCTACAAACTGTGCGATAACAGGAACAACAATAAAAGATTGCAGGTAGTGGTGTAGAAGATGGCAGCAGAATGAGAGTTAATGTGGCACAGTGGCTGCTATTGGAGCTATGGAGAGATGGATGGTAGCTACAACTATGCCTTCACGGGAGGTGGTACCAAATGATACCAAATGGTGCCCGATTGATAATTCGAGGAATCCGAGGGTCAATGACAGCTAGTTTTATTTGATTTGGTCACAGATTGTGATAGTGTTTTTTTTTTATTCGCCAGTTTCTCTTGATATGCTAACCATAACTTTATCAACTTATTTTCACTTTTGATTTTTTATTTTCCTGAACCTGCAACAGATTAATTTCCGCTTGTACTTCTGATTCCACATTGACAAGTTATATTTTTTTTCTCTTTTTTTTTTGGTTAATTTTCTTGCAGCAGAGTAATTCTTCGTTCATGGAATTTATGAATTTCTAATGGCCAAAAGCCTGATTGTGGTCAATGACCTTGAATTGGAGAAACTCCAAGAAAATTTCGAAAGTGGCTAAGAAGCCTCTGTTAGACAAGGTTTGGAAAATATTGCCAAAAACCTGGATCAAAAAAACGAGGCTCTGATACCACCGTGACAAACAAACTTGTTTGACAATTATAACAATATCCAATTTATGTAGATAGAATAAGGTAATCCATTTAGGATGGAATAATATTATATTGAGTAAAATGTATAAGAATGAGATGATATACAAATGAGAAATGAGGGTTGTATATATACCCACGCAGGGGTTCCCTTTCAAAAGAGACATGACCTTTCATATGAGGTGTCTCTTCATTAGTAATTTAATTGTTAATTAATAGTTATTCATTATTATTTATATATATATATATTATCTATGTTGCACGGGGACTCGTCCCCCCCAAAAAAAACTTGCGTACCCGACGTTCCCGTGCACCGGGGACCCTTAGGAAACTTATCCAAATTGTTGGGGACTCCATTGGGGACTCGAGGACTTGTTGGCCCTCTCCAAGACGTTCCCGACATATTTTAGGGATGTTACGAACAAATTTCAAGGATGTTCTAGGCAAATTTCAGGGATTTTTTTGGGCAGATTTTGGGGATATTCAGGGCATATATCTTCAGTATTGACAATCATGGAAATTGATGATTGGACAATAAGATCATTTTTCCCATCCATTAGTTTTGTATTGCATTGAATCTAAATCTGTTGTAAAAGTTGTAGCTCAAAACATCGGTTTTGTATGATGGGTTTTGATTTGGGTTTCTGGTGATTTAAATATTGTATTTTCAGCAACAAGGTTACAACAAACAAAGTTTCCATGTCAAAAAAAGAAGAAATGCAACATTTCAAAGGGCTGATCCTTATGGTTACTGTTCTTGTTCTTCTCATTTTTCTGGTCATCTTAGCTTTTACATATTGTACATGGGTTTTCGGGAGTCATTCAATTATAGTGCTTCCACCATCCCAACCTTAAGCATTGTGAAAACAATCAGATAGTAGTGACTTTGATTGGGCACTAAATGTCTAAATAAATTCCTATTCAATCACATTCTTAATCTGAAGTATGAATCTAATCTCTTTACATAACCAAAGTGTTTTATAGTGGTTTTCAACACAACCATAAAAATCTGCAAAACCTATTGAGAAGGGAATGCCTTTTATGTTTTAATATAATCGTCATTAACAAGAAATATGAGTAAGAAAAACTGCTATAGAGACATTTCTCATTTGATTTTCCTAAAGCTAAACTGCATTTTGCTCTTGTCTAGCATCCAATAATGAAATGTCACTCTACCCTTTTTTAAATTGGTCGAGCTTTTTCAGAATTGGCAAGTGCAAGGGCTGTGCATAATACTATATAGTATAGCTTGATATGCTTACAAGATTGAAGCAACTACAAATGTTTATGGTGAATATATATATATATATATATATATATATTGCCGTCCCCAACCCGCCGTCCCCTGAAAAATTTGGGGGTGCGCTCTAGCCGTCCCAGGGACGTGTCCCCCCGTCCCCGCCATTCCCCCGTCCCGAAAACCAATGCAACATAGTATATTATATATTTATGCTTGTTACATCTAGAGACTTCTCTAGTTCCATAGGTGGTCATTGTTTTTTTATCAATCAACGCTTCTTTCTTGGTAAGTTGTTCTAATTTGTTATGTAGCAACTTCTTATCATTCTTTAGATTCTTAATTTGTTTAAGCAAATTTTGATTACGATCCCTCAAGCGTGAGAGTTCTTCATTATTTTCTGACTTGTCGACTTTACTTTTAAGCTATGTTATTGGATCCGTCAGCCTTGGGGGCTGGATCTGATATAGATTTGGATCCAGATCTGCTGGGATCTGCCCAGGATTCGTACAGACGACAAACAACAAACACAACATTATGCCAACACATGATAATAAATGGATTTTGTTGGGTGTTTTTTCATGGTTACAGTAATACACACTAAATATTATAGATGTCGTTCATCATCCTCACCCTCGTCCTAATAGCAATCATCCATGGGTTGGTCGAGAATCAATCAAAGGGGCTTCATTTATTCATTTATGGGGGTGGGCGCACAAATGCTCTCTGTCTACGACCAGGAAATGATGCAATTCTCGACCCTCCCAACCTGGTAACATTCAATAGCTTGAAAAGTGAGTTACCTGATAATAAATGGACTCTGACAACAAAGGATTTTCCAACAGTTTGACGATCATTATAAACTTTAATGCATTGGCTCTTAAATATATTAAAATACATTAAAGGTTATAGGTGAAGTTAATGGTAAAGTTAATTAATGTTCAAAGTATATTAAGTTAAAGCATATTAAATATATACTTCAATGCATACGCTCTTAAATATAGTAAAGGTAAAGATAAAGCTAATTAAATATAGTAAAGGTAAAGTTAATTAAAGCAGATAGTAAAGCTAAAATTAATTAATGTTTAATTTCAAAGCTAAAGTTAAAGCATATAGTTAACTTTACCTTTTATATAAAATATAAAATATAGTTAACTTTACCTTACCTTTTATATGTTTAACTTCAAAGATTAAAATAATTAATGTTTAACTTATGAATGATACACTAGTTATAATATAAGATTATTAATCTAATATATTAATTATTTATGAGTATTATATATATAAAAGATATATTTAAAATTTGTATATATATTTTTATTTTTATATAAATTTTATTTTTAAACATAATAAAAAATATATTTATATTGTTTGTACTTGTCGTTTCCCTGTCGTATCCGGATCCACATCCTGGTAACTTAGCTTTTAAGGTCTTGATTCTCTGGTTTCTCATCTTTTAACCTTTTGATTTGTTCAAGCAACCTTTGTTTAAGGTTCCTTAAGATAGAATTTGCATCATCTATTTTTGATAACCTCTTGTTGAGTTTCTCCTTGAGATCTTGATTATCCCGTTCCAACTTGGATTGCATTGCTAAATATCTTTTGACTTCTTGATTTGTGCAAGTAGTTTTTGACTTTGATCTTTTAGGAGAGCAATTTTCTTAATTTTTCTAATAGTTCATCCCCAAATATATTCTCGAGATCTTTATATTTTTCTTGTTGTTTTGCTAATTCGTCTTCTAAT
Organism: Picea mariana; assembly: GCA_032191745.1. Taxonomy (NCBI): domain Eukaryota; kingdom Viridiplantae; phylum Streptophyta; class Pinopsida; order Pinales; family Pinaceae; genus Picea; species Picea mariana. Next base: position 21,993 of record JASDQU010751596.1, read on the forward strand.
TGTTTCCTTAAATTTTCTAATAGTTCATCACCAAATATATTCTCGAGATCTTTATATTTTTCATCTTGTTTCACTAATTCGTATTCTAATTTTTTAATTTGTAATGCATATTGTTGCATTTGGATGTCACCTTGATATTCCTTTATAGTCTTTGACTATATTGACAAAAGCCTCTTTGAAATTCTAGGATCATCTCACCTTTGGCACCCCTTCCACAATAGGGACATTTGTGGAATTCATGGTTCCTGATTTTACTCATTCCTTGATTCACTTGTAAAATAATTTTTGAATTTATAAATACCTTGAATATTCAATGGCTTATTTTTTTGATTAAGGAATTTAAATAACTTGAATAACCCCTTTGCATAGCAATGAAATAACTTTGAAGAGTTTACGACTTTGTTGGAATAAAATCACTTGAATTGAATGGGGCCTAATGAGTTTTAACTTTGAATATTTTTCATCTTTTAACTTTTGAATATATTCCTTCAATATATAACTATTATGGTTCCATGAATTTGAAACTTGGTACTTCCTATTTGATACTCCTTAGTCTAATTAATGGATGACTTTTTTATTTTTTATTAGGTCACCTCTATAACCGTACGATATACAAAGGTAGAAGTAATGTTTTTATTTAATGTATAGTCAGGGCTTTTTAAAAAAGGTTACTACTTTTGATTCTTCACCACGCTAATGTTTAACCTAAGGAAAATTATTTTCTTACTTAGCTTTCCCAATGCTCACGATGGTCGCCAAGGAGATGTACACTATGGTTCAACTTATTACTATTATGTGCTTTAATAAGTTTCGGCCCTCTAGGGCAATCTTATCATCCATAAACCAGATCTGAAAACTCTTATGTATAGCAGAAAATATAACAGTAAAACAGCCCTCATCTTCTTCAATTACAATCTTAAATCATTAACTTAATTTCCCTTAACTTATGTCAAACCAGCAAGACATATATAACTGGAAATTACAAACCATAAAGAACATAGATGGCTGAATATCAAATCCACAATTTACAGAAGTATTGGACAACTGAAAACTTTATCAATATGCATAGGATGAAGTTCATATACCATAGTCTTATCACAAGACTAGTAGAATCCACTAGCTCTCCAAAACCCTAGCTAGGGAAAGCAATGAAAAACCCTACCGCAACCAAGGAGATCCAACAAGCATGAATTACTCAAGCTAGTCCTCCAAGGCAAGATGTCTCCTCTTTTTCTTCACAAAATACAATTTAGGGTTTTGTCTCAAAAGCCTAATCTACAAATCTCTAAGTGATGAAACCCTAACCCTAGAATTCAAGATGCTCTAAGAAGATCAAGAAACCCTTGCAACTCCAAGAGAGAGAGAGATCAAGTACAAATGAAGATACAAGAGAGTGAGGATGATTAGTGCGCTTCTCCTAGTCACACGTCTACACAAGAGTGAATAAGAATCATATTTGATATGAAGTGATGATCACCTCCAATGTTTTCTTCACAAGAGTAAACCCTAGTCACATGAGCATGTTCCAAACAAAGATGTGCTCTTTCCCTTTCATAACTCTCTTGGGATTTCCTCAGGAACCCTAGCAAGTTGCTCTAAGAAGAGAAGTACAAAGAGAAGAGTACAATGACGATGATGAATAAAATGACTCTCTCATTCCTTTCTATATATGAGAGGTAAGGGAGGCCAACAATACATATGTGGGCCAATGCCCTTACAAACAACCTACAATAATCAAGATAGTGGGCCAATGCTACACTCCAATGATACACATGTCAATCTCCAAGGTGATGTTGTACATAATGAGGGCTCCAAGATGATGTAGCTACAGAAGCTGAGACTCTTTTATAGAGGAGGCTTCAACAACCCTGTCATTACAATAATATTTTTCTCTCCTTAGATCTAGCCTAGGAGATCTCAAAAGACTTGTCCTCAAACTAATTGTTAGGACAAAGTCAAAAAATACATAAAATATCATATTAGTTATGCCACATGTACAATATTCCCCCAAGAGAGGGAGACATCTCATCAAGAATAGAAAAAATAGGGTCAAGGAATGCCAACATCTTGTTGAAATATTGTAACTGCAAAGAGTATTGTATTTATTATTGATGTATTATTCATTAGATCAATCCCCTTTTGCGGATTGATCATCTTGGGTATTGTAAATGACCAAATCCCCTTTCGCGGATTGGTCAAACCCTAATTGTAATGGGCTAAATGAAAAGTCGGCCCCAGAATATATTAAAGTGGTTATAACCACCCATAATGAGAAGTCGGCCTAGCCAGAATATATTAAAGTGGGTATAACCACCCAGAATAAGAAGTCGGCCCGGCCAGTGAAAAGACATCTCCGTCCACACGTGCCAGATTGTATAAATAAAGAGGCTAGCGCCTCATTTGGACACACACTCACTTGTTCATTGGAGCGCAAGTTCGGAGCTGCAGTTGGAGAAGAAAGAAGAGAGAGAGAGGCGCATTCTTGGGAGAGGAATTTTTGTATTTGTTTGAGTTATCTCTTGGCATTGTATTGGCTATCTATATTAAGGAAGTTTTTGTTGGGTTTTTTCCCCCATGAGGGTTTCCCAGGATAAATGATGTGTCTTTTGTGATTGTGTATTTCTCAGTGATCCTACCTATGCTATTGTTATCTAGTGAAATGAAAAGAAACCTAATAATAGCTTAACCCTTAACACATCCAACCATGATGCATGGTATCCTCTCAAAAGCCTCCTCCAAAGGAGACTGAACATTAAATTGAGCCAACAACTAGGAGAGAAGGTGTGCTAGGCCACACGTGGAATGTGGGAGCTCCCAAAGTGGATGACTCACGTAAAATCAGATCCAATGGTCATATATGAATCCTCAAGGTGCAACAAACTCCCAAATACATGCTAAAAATCTCCTCAAGCCAAGGAAGGTCCAAAACTGGTCACACGTGGCACAAAAATGCTCCAACGGTAGAATATTGTGCTCTCCAAGGTGGAAAAGTCATCAAGAAGTGTGGCACATGCCTCCAAATATGTGAGATGATGTGGATCTCTCCATGCGAGATGATGTGCCATAATATGATAAACCCATGTGTAGGAAGAATGACCCTCAAATGCCAAGGACGCTGTGAACAAATGCCTAGGGCATTGTGAAGATGTGCCTAGGACATTGTGAAGATGGGCGCTCCAAGGTCTCTCTGCATAAAATTATGTAGAACTCTCAAGTGCTAAATACAAGTCCCAAAGTACTAGGTAAATAGATGACTTAGGCGAAAGTGTGACAAATACATAGGGAGATTCATGCTTAGGCATAAAATAAGTGTGCTTTTTAGGTATGATAACCTATACAATACATTAGTAACACATTTACATAAGGGTAAAGTGAAAAAAACTAGGGATTCCCTAAGTCATGTGTCATAATCGATCGACTCCAATACCCTCACACACCTACCTTGGCCATAAATGACCTCCATGAGATGGTCAGTAGGAGCCATAAGGGCAGGGACTATCTTGAAATGGGACCTGAGAGGATGGGCCATGACAAACCACAAGGGTCTAGAGAAGCCACTTAGATGAAAAAAAACCCTTTATATAGATCACTAAGTATGGTCTAGTACAATACATAAGATACTATTGTAATGTCCCTTTCCAAATAGGAGCTCCAGAGAGGAGGCTTAATGGTCTAAACAACCCCGTTAGACTATAGCCAAGGCCAAAAAGGGGTAAGCAGGTTTACTAGAGGTCACTCCAGCCAATGGTGTTATAATTTGAAAGTGACATTGAGCTAAAAGTGGCTAAAAGCGCTTTTAAGCCAACTTGAGCTAAAAATAGAACAGAGTCAACAACGAATTAGGGTTTCGGGTAGCTATAAGAAAAGGTAAAGCGACCTACTTCATCATTATGCAGATTTTGATTTGTCATTGAGGAGAGAGGCGCATCTCGGGAGAGATAGTTCAGTGGATTCCAGGAGGAATACACCAGTGGCTGATTTCGGTGGTGAGAGACACACCCTAGTCACCGGGAAGGTCACACAGGTCTTCCATGAGTCTTCAACAATAGTTTCACAGTCCAACAACAAGGGCTCACTTATTCAGGGTGAGGGTGCAACTTCTGAGGAGATATTGAATCGACTTGTCCCATCCAGGGAGAATCCAGAGATTCCTTTTCGACCCAGTTGAGAGGAAGGCAAGGCACATCTTTTGCTCGATTTCTCATCAAATTCCGACGAAGAAATCATTTGGGGCACATTTTCCTGTCGTTGAGGTTGCGACACTTGGGGAGGACACATTTGGGGTTCCCGAGCGATCATCAAATTAGATACAGGGAAATCCTTCCGACCCATTTCACAGTAGGCTAGGGTGATCCATTTGAGACACATATCAGCCGTTTTCGTGGGTGGAATCACTAGGGCGCAATTTTCCAGTAGCAGAGGGGGCGCATTTCCCTAGGGGGATCCATCCGGGGCCCAGGCTTACCAATTGAGGGCCGGTCAGTCACCAGGACTGAGAGAGACAACAGGGCACACTGTTTGGGACAGTTTCCAGGCCGATCTGAGAGGTCTAGCCACCAGGGCGAACTTTCCAGACTTGCAACAGTTGTCGTATGAGCTATCGTAGCTTGCAGCAGAGTCTACATCTCATGATTCATCCATTGATCCCGCAACATTCTTCCAGTATCGGGTACTATTGTTTTAGTTTACTTATTGTATTTCAGCTAAGATCCTTTTGTCACTGATCTAGCCGAGTGATTTATTTTATTTAGCCTTGTTGACCACCTATTCAACTAGGGGGTCAACTCCATGTACCATGAAGATATGCACTTGATGGTGCTACCAAGTTGAAGACTTGTTGGTTCTACAAGGCAGTTTTGGCCTTCAACATTTTTTTGTAAATGGAATTTTCGCTCCCCTGCGTGGGATAATAATATAATAGGTCTGCATGGATCATAGTTAGGTCGGGTTACCTTAGAATTTCTTCATTAGGAGAGTCCCTTTCACCGAGTGTTTTTTATCATTAGGTTATTAATTTGGCCTAACCAACGTTATTAATTTCCCTTGAGTTTTTCACTCCCACAATAAATTCTCCAAAGTGGTGAAAGGCATTCTAATGAAGTCATCCTCTGGTAGCTAGTGTTTAGGAATGGTGTAAATGACCATGTAAGAGAGCTCAAAAAGTTTCGCGGAATTCCGTCGAGTCTAGATAGGTTTCTTTTAATTAATTAAAATTTCCTAAGGTTGGGAATTTAATTAATTAATTATTTTTTGATAAATATTGTGAAAACTAGGTCCTTGGGCTTTTGATAGGGATATTTGTGCTCAAAAGAAATGGAATGAGACCCCCTACACCCTTGGACCAAGTTTCAGCTCAGTCAGACAAGTTTAGCTAGGTCTTTGTCCATGAGGAGTCAAAGTTAGTAAAAAATTAGCATGTAATTGGCTTAGTTAAAATGGCCAAATTTTGTAATAGTCATGAAAGTCATGAGAGATTGTGGGAGAAGTATCCCAATAGCCTTCCCTAAGTTAGGAAAACAATTTCCAACTTAGAAAAACCCCCTTAGCCTAACCCACAACCCACACTCACCATCCTCTTAGAAGAGGGACGCCCCTCCCTCTTGCTCATTTCTCATAAAAATTAAAATAAACCATGGGGACCCCCAATACTTTGCAAAAGTTTCCCACTTGACTCCACATGAGTTTTAATTGATAGGGAAAGGGGTTTCCCCCTTCCCAACTCACCTCTCATCCTCCCACTTGCTCTCTTTCCCTAAAAGTGCGCCCTCCTTGATGGGACACTCATCCTTTGGATGGGTGACACTTGGGGCCCATCCAAGTGGGCTCCATCCTCCTCCTTTCCTATAAATTGAGGCCTTTTCCACTCATTTTCCCATCTCTTCTCGTTGCAAGTCTATTATGCCAAATTTCTTTCTTTCCTCTCCCTCACTCTCTCATGCTCTCATGTGCTCTCTCCTGTGTAAATCTTGCTACAAGTATTTGTAACAACATTTTGGTGGATAATAAAGGAAGCTTTGGAGAATTGTTGGTATGCATTGGGAGTCTTCTTGGTGTCTCCATTGTGTGTGTTGAGGTGATATCTTACCATTTAGTTTCATATTTTGCTTTCACTAGTTTATATTTGGAGACCTAAGCAAAGTATTTTGCTTGGGTGCTATTGGTAGTAGTATTGCTATCTATTTTGTGATAGTTTCTTAGCAAGTTTTCAAAGTATTTTGCAAGCTTCTTTGAATGCTCTCACCTCCATTTTCTTGTGTAGCAAAGGCCAAGCTTACTTGGGATTCATTAAGGATTTGAAGGATTGTCTTTAGAGTGGAAGGCCATTTCTTTAAATCTTCCAAAGCTTTAATATTTATTTAACCTTGCTTCTTTCCCTCTTTCTCACTCTAAATCTTGTTATGAAATAGATGCTAAAAGTTTCATTATTTCCTTCTAAATTTATGTATCATTGGGCTAACACAAGATTAACAAATTTCATGGTTTTGTAGCATTTTTTGGATATATCCTTTGACATATTTTATGGAGATTTTTAGCATCAAAGGAGAGTTGCTATAAGTGTTTTAGCCCCAAAGGCCTCCAAAAGGCATTTCCAAGTTGGGACATCAAGTCTTGTTCCCTCCTACTCTTCTAATAAATTGTAAGCCACCCTTGAGAGTCTCTTGGGTGTGTCTTCTTGTTGATTTACATAAAAAATCTGATATTGTAATAGAGTAGATTTCCTTTCCTGTTTTTTATTTTTACACCCATACTTGGCCAAAAGGTGGGCATTGTGCCTCCACTTGAGCCATTGTGTGGTTTGCATTTTATTTCCAAGCATTTTTCTTTTTTTTAAGTACCCACTTTGGCCCAAAAGGTAGGCATTGTGCCTCCACATGTGCCATAGTTGTGGTAGTTTTGCTTTCAAGTTATTTCAATTCTTTCAAGCAATTTTTTTTTTTTAATTCTTTATCTACACCCACATTGGTCAAAAGGTAGGCATTGTGCCTCCACATGACTGTAGTTGTGAGGTGATAATTTCATTTATTTTGTAAAGAGATCTACAAACTAGTTTCATTTATTGTTTAAAGTAAACTAATAAAACTTTTCAATTCATTTATTTTGCACCATCTTGCAAGAGACTGGCACCTAGCCATTCCTTGCAATAACGAGAGGCTTGTTTTAATTTAAAATCGTTGCTCAAGTAATATTTGTGTTCCCAACGTTTGCCTCATATTCTCTCCCCTTGCCACTTAGTTGGATCTTGGGTGACAAGAAAGGGCAAAGGTTGGAGGTAGTAATTAGGCATCCACAACCACTTATTGTTTTTAGACCATAAAATCTAAGACTTGGAAAGAAGCTTGGGGTGCTAGGTCAGGGATGATCTCACGACACTAGGTGTCCTGTGGGTAGAGTACCTTGTTCTTTGGGTTTGACCTGTGGAGCTAGGGTAGGCCTTGTTGCCATACTTCTTGAGCACCCAACACTCCCTTTTGGTCAAAATAATAATGGTTTTGGGGTAGTCACATAGTCTAGGACTCAATCTATCAAACTTGATCCCCTAATCAAAGTGACACCTAAAATCTATTAAAATTAAGCTACACACTATATTCACAACACTTGCAATACATTTTTCAAGGCAATCTCACAACATAGCATTTCCAGTTCATTTTCAAGCAATCTCATAGTTGTGGTATTTATATCTCAAGCAAGTATTCATTTCAAGTTTTACAATCACACTTAAAGGCAATTTACTTTTTCGTATATTTGGGCATTGCAAGCAATTTCACATTTCAAACATTATCTTCATTGTGGTATCTCAACTAATTGGTATAAAATCCAAGTATTCTTTGTATAATTGTATGATATATTTCATTTATTGATGTGAGTTGAATGTTTCACAATCTAACAATTCTTTAGTTTCATCTTATATATATTGTGCAATTATCTAATTCATCTTGTTCATTATTTTTCCATACTCAATTTGTATATCTCACTTTGTAATTGTTTCATTTTGTAATAATTCCTTAGCATTGTTTATATCTTGTATAGTTGTATTTAGTGGAACGTTGGCCTTGGAAGGCCTAGGACGTCACCCATGAGGTCCATGACGTCATCCTTGCTTCATGGACGTTTTGGCAGATGGACAGGGCATTTGGCATGTGTGGCAGCTTGGAGAAGCCCAAAGGGGGCTAACGTTTTGCTCCTGGGGCTGCATTTGCCCTAGAAGGGGCTAAGATCGCCCTAGAAAGGGGATGAAGTCCTTCTGTTGCTTGATTAGGGTTTTAATTTGTCATTTAATGTAAAATAGTATAATGTTCAATATTTTGGTCTTGTCGGCCTTTTTATGACCTAAAAGTAAATTAGGTCATTGATACAGTATAAATGAAGGACTTTCACCATCATTTTTTCATCATCACTCACTCACCACTTGGTGAGGTCAGAAATTTGCGCCCTATTCTAGGGTTTTGGCTGAAATAGAAAGGCACACTTGTTGAAGGAAGATTTTTCTTGGCATTTTTGGCATTTATCTTGGTGGAAGGTGTTACAACTAGGGTTTGCTACTTGATTTCTTGGTCAAATGTAAGCAAATTTCCGCAAAACTTCTTGAATGAATGGTTGTAGTTTTATTTCTCTTGCATTTATGGTTATAATTTGCTGAATAAACCCTAGGGGACAAGCACACATTGTAGGTCCTTGCCTCATGTCCCCGTAAAAATTTCTAGCCATTTTTGCTGCAATGAGATAGAGCCTTGCCAAAGCAACTCTCTACTCTTTCATGTTGAAGAGGATTGAGCCTAGCCTTAGCTACACTCATTTTCCCCCTCTTCATATGCTAGCTGTACTATCCTTAAACTGAGAAGAAGGAGACGCCTTAAGCCTAGGTTCTCTACACTTGGGGCCGATTTTTCTAGGGTTTGCTGATAGAGCCTTGCTATAGCAACACTCTGCTTCAACAAACCCTCTTGTCTTGGTTTTATGCTTCATCTTCAGCTAGCTGTAATTGCCAGTGAGTTAAGGAAGGAGGAGAGAGCACCGATGCCTAGTTCATCTACACCAAGGTGAGCCTCTCTCCCCTAGGGTTTGTGTCCTTGAGGCCTTGCTCTAGCAACACCTCAAGGCTAAATCCTCTAGTCCTTAGCCTTATCACATTATTTGATCCTTCAGCTCTTGCGTCCTTCCTTTGACTCCATTAACCCTAGGAAACACACTGATCTAAGACCTAGCCTATGATTATTATGATAAAAAACAACAACTCCCTAATACTTTGAACAAACCCTCACTTTACTAACCCTAGCCTAAAACTAACCTTCTAACCTATATGCTGTCATCTTCTTTAATGCTATAAACATCTTATATGCAACATTTATTTCATATTTAAAGCAATTGAATGGTTGGCTAAGGCGTTATTTCTAAAGTGTTGATATTGTTACATTGAATGCCATTAGCATTTATTGTGAAGTGATATTGAAATCATTGCTATTGTACAACTTCGATTTGCTTCATCAATAATATTGTTTACCAATTGCTTATTATCAGGAAGTCATTTATTATATGAAGTACTAACCAACAAACAAACTTGCACATGTAGTTTCATTGTTGCTTTGTTCTCGGGCAGGTGATACTTCTTGGTTATCACTTCCGGATTGGCTATAAGCCAAACTTTCTGATCAAGTGGTGACTTGCGAGGGGGAAATTCCCGTTTAGCTCTTAATCCTTTTGCCTTCTCAAAACCCCAGGTCACCGGGGACGTCTCCCCTGGGCCTTACCTCCCTAAACAAAAAGAACCATCCCATTGAGGTGACATTGGGTGGGATAGGTTCCAGTGACGCCAGTTTGTCTCTTCATCTCTAGCTTTTATCCTAAAATACAAATTGTGTGATAACATTTTGGTGCCTTTGCAAGGGAACACTGAGGCGCCTTTGCAGGGGAACACTGAGTCAAACCTTCCTCAGACGACACTTTTCGGTAAGCCTTGCCTTAGAGCCTTATTCTTACAAGCTTACCTAGCAACTCCACTTAGGGTGTTTTCCCTTATCCTTTGATAGTTTCAAGAAAATTATCTGGTGACTCCACTGATGATGAAGCCAACAATGACTTCACATTGGGATCCCGGGAACTACAAGCACTTAGACATGAGTAACATCCCAGGGTACCCTCAACAAATGCCCTTTGAATACATAAATTTGCTCCCTGGATTCACTGGTGGTGATAGAGAGAGAGAGATGATTATCACATGAGAAATTTCTGGAGCTTCTTCCTATCCTACCCCGTCGATGATTATGCTGAAGACGTGGTCATGAAGCTTTTCTCTACCACTCTTTGTTTCAATGCTAAAGAGTGGTATGAAAACCTCCCTAATGCTAGCATCACGACTATGGAGAAATTTGAAAAAATCTTTCTCGAGAGATGGGGTATTTAGTTGGAAGATATCCCGGTGCTATTGGAAGAGCTCGAGCATATAAAGCAAGCTGAAGATGAAACTGTCAGAGACTTCCAGGATAGATTTGAGAACATGCTGTATCAAGTTCCTAAAAGTCATCATCCCGAAGAGGGGTACCTTGTTCATCGCTTTACTTGTGCACTTTTGGGACATCTGAGATTTCTCCTTCATAAGAGGTCCCCGAAGACGCTCAATGAAGCTTACAACATGGCTGCAAGAATTGAGGAGAACATCTCCTTGTCTGAAATAAGATGCCTATTTATCGCAGGTACTCTTAGTAGGGAAAGTTTGTTTGCCCTTGAGAACTTCATTGTTGATTTCCAAGAAGAAGGGGAACAAACCTCAGATCAACCAGGGATTGTTGAAGACACGGCCGAGGAGCCGGAACCCAATGATGAAGTATCAACATGCCCTCCTCCTCCTAATGAAGCGATCCACCTGCACAACAACAAGATGATAAGGTTAGTTTCTTTCCTTTTCAAGATTTTGATGATACCTTGTTCCATGATTCAGAAAGTGATGGAGAAGTGGAATCCCTGAACGAAGAGCATTTTCCTTGCTGTACAATCAAAGATGAAGGGGCAACTCATGAGGATAGTACAATAATGCATGTTAAAGATACCCAGGTCCTCAAAGCTCCTACACAAGAAGAAAAGGTAAGTTACCCTCCTCTCCAAGATTTTGATGATTGTCTACTTTATGATTTAAGAAAAGAGGAGGAAATGGGTGAGCTTTTGAATGTTTTGAACCCTCCATGTTATGATACTGACACTGACTTAGTTGATATTGACGAGTTCATACATGTTAGGAGACGTAGGTGGGATGCAGTTGGTTATGATATGGATCCCATCTATGACATAAAGAGTCATCTTCGAGTGTTGCCTTTGCAATTATCATAGCAAGCCCTTGACCAGTGGCAACAAGGAGATGAGATTTTTACTAATGCTCCCCAAACACCCAAGGTTGACCGAGTACCATATTTGCCTGATGATTTTTGGTCTTACCTTGAGGGCTTTGATGATTACTCCTTCGAGCACTTAGATTTATCCCATGAAGATGACTATCAACCATCGTTGTGCTCGGATTTTGATAGGAGTAAGAACACTGTTTTCCTAAAGAAGGATTCTCATGACCTTTTTCTTCAACCACATGTTATTACTTTACCTTGCTATTTCATTAAAGGTATGGTTGGGAATTTTATCTTTAGTATTGAGTTTCCTCTGAAGCAAACCCTAGAATCCAAGGGTTGGTTGAAAACCACAAGTTCAAGTCTATCATCTCAGTGTTTTGACCTTCCATTAGGAGTTTGCCAGTCATCTGCCAGATCCTTGTCAGTCCCTTCAGAGTGTGAGGATGCCCAGGGTAGCCAGTTTTCAGACCGTTTCAGTCGGTATGCTGAAACTTGGACTTTTTATGACCCCTTCCTAAAGTGGATTGAACACTTTCATCAGAGATTGATGTGTCATGATTTTATCCCTCCCACCCGCCTCCATGAGTCAGACTTTGTGATTACTGATGATACGATATATGTTCTAACCCATGTCTTTTTTGTGCTTGACTTATCACTATTTTGGTTTATTATGAAACAGGAAGGCAGGTATCGTGGGACGTTGCTGGATTGGCTTCACTGGTTGTTTGACTACACCCAACATCCAACCAACAGGTAAGTACAGGTAAGTAGTTTGCTTTACATTCACACTATTGATTGCTTTATTTCAGTCTATATATATTTATATATGCTGGGGTGGCATTACCACCCCAATTTTGTTACTGGTACTTCTATTGAGATTGAGCAGGTCAACAGGTTATGCCAGAGATGTTGAGGTTCTCATGCGCTCTACGGTGAGCACATGTCCCCGAGTTGTAGCTAGATGTTATTCCCCACTTTCAGGGATAACTAGGAGATCATGTCTCAAGGCCCACATGTCCTAGACATGGAGTACCGAGCACAGGATTGACTTTAGCTTGGCCCTGGAGGGCCCACCTTTTCTTTCTTCCAGCATCTTTATCTTGTCAGCAACAGCAACATCCATCACCATCGGCTTGGTCCTGTGTCAGAGAAGGTTCTTGCTCCATGAGTTAATTGGTCCGGGTATCATGGTAAGTGTCCCTTTGATCATCAAAACCATTGAATGTATGCATCTGATTCCTTTTATTTCTAACAACTGCTTGGATCTTACACTTTCCCGCTTGACCATGTTTGGGGGGATTGACAGGGTGCCCTAGCAAGCCTGTGTCTGTAGGTTTTGGTTTGCCACTGGGGGGGATTTCTGAAATCCATCGTCTGCTCCCATCATGGCACCACTTTTCCATCTTGTTTCCCGCTCACCTATCCCATTCCACTTGTCCAGACATTGGGTTGACCTATTTTCAGGATTGCACCTTATCTTGTGGGAAGAAGGGGCTAAAGTCCTAGAAAGTAAAAGCAAGATGGTAAAAGATAAAAGCCTAAAAATAAAACCTCGAGATGCTTTGCCCAAGGATCCCCAAGAAAGCAATAAAAAGCTTCTCAGCAAGAAACAAGAGGGACCCGGAAAAATAATAAAACAAGGCCTAACCAGAGGATAGGGGGTCTCATGACGAGCTAACCTATCAGGTCCATGGGTATCTAATAGTATGACATTGCCATTAGCTGGTCACCACACCAGGGCAATGAATCTTGGTTGCATGGCCAAGGGAAAGGGGGTCTCATCATGAGCCAGCCTACTCATTTCTGTGAAAATACTTGTGGGTAATGTTGTCACCACTGGTCACCATGCCAGGGCAGTGTCCCCTGATTAGCTCTTGAACAAAAAACAATAAAAGATAAAAGAATGAAGAATAAAAGGCAAGAATGGGCTTGGAAAAAATGCATCCATGACAGGTACAACTCGCCTTCTACAAAGGCACCCACAGGTAACATTTTTGCATCCTTGGCCCTCACTACACCCACATGTTTGGACATCCGCTGACCACATCACCCACTTACATGGCTTGGATGAGGTTTCTTCTAGGAACTTTCCTTCTTCTGTGGACACTAGCCCAATAGGACGCCTTTTCCTTTTCTCCAGACTTGTATTGTAGGCTTGTGAAACGCCTTTGAGCTGTTAATTGATGTATTAGGGATTTTATGCACATGTTTAATAATATTGATGATGAGATGTGATTGACATTGCTATGATCCCTATCACTGATGAGCCCATGGAGGGCGTAGCTTTTGATGTGCGGGACCATGCCCGACGGACAAGTACCATTTGGACCGGTACACATTGGGAGATGATCAGTTCGGACCTCCATGGGGTTGAAGAGCCCATCAGATGGATGCTGAGACCCCATCAGGGGGTAGAGACAAGATAGAGATAGATTAGGGGCTTTGCACCGGAGAAGAGGAGGACGTTCCACCAGAGGCACCTTGGCACAGCTTGACCTAGGGGGGTTGACCCATTTTTAGTGGAACGTTGGCCTTGGAAGGCCTAGGACGTCACCCATGAGGTCCATGACGTCATCCTTGCTTCATGGACGTTTTGGCAGATGGTTAGGGCATTCGGCACGTGTGGCAGCTTGGAAAAGCCCAAAGGGGGTTGACGTTTTGCTCCTGGGGGTTGCATTTGCCCTAGAAGGGGCTAATGTTATCCTAGAAAGGGGATGAAGTCCTTCTGTCGCTTGATTAGGGTTTAAATTTGTCATTTAATGTAAAACAGTATAATTTTCAATATTTTGGCCTTGTTGGCCTTTTTATGACCTAAAAGTAAATTAGGTCATTGATACAGTATAAATGAAGGATTTTCACCTTCATTTTTTCATCATCACTCACTCACCACTTGGTGAAGTCTAAAATTTGCACCCTATTCCAGGGTTTTGTCTGAAATAGAGAGGCGCACTTGTTGAAGGAAGATTTTTCTTGGCATTTTTGGCATTTATCTTGGTGGAAGGTGTTACAACTAGGGTTTGCTATTTGATTTCTTGGTTAAATGTAAGTAAATTTCTGCAAAACTTCTTGAATGAATGGTTGTAGTTTTATTTCTCTTGCATTTATGGTTATAATTTGCTGAATAAACCTTGGGGGACAAGCACACATTGTAGGTCCTTGTCTCATGTCCCCGTCAAGATTTCTAGCCATTTTTGCTGAAATGAGATAGAGCCTTGCCATAGCAACACTACTCTTTTATGCTGAAGAGGATTGAGCCTAGCCTTAGCTACACTCATTTTTCCCCTCTTCATATGCTAGCTGTACTATCCTTAAACGGAGAAGAAGGAGATGCCTTAAGCCTAGGTTCTCTACACTTGGGGCCGATTTTTCTAGGGTTTGCTGATAGAGCCTTGCTGTAGCAACACTCTGCTTCATCAAACCCTCTTGTCTTGGTTTTATGTTTCATCTTCAGCTAGCCGTAATTGCCAGTGAGTTAAGGAAGTAGGAGAGAGCACCGAGGCCTAGTTCATCTACAGCAAGGTGAGCCTCTCTCCCCTAGGGTTTGTGTCCTTGAGGCCTTGCTCTAGCAACACCTGAAGGCTCAATCCTCTAGTCCTTAGCCTTATCACATTATTTGATCCTTCAGCTCTTGCGTCCTTCCTTTGACTCCATTAACCCTAGGAAACGCACTGATCTAAGACCTAGCCTATGAGTATTATGATAAAAAACAACTCTCTAATACTTTGAACAAACCCTAACTTTACTAACCCTAGCCTAAAACTAACCTTCTAATCTATATGTTGTCGTCTTCTTTAATGCTATAAACATCTTATATGCAACATTTATTTCATATTTTAAGCAATTGAATGGTTGGCTAAGGCGTTATTTCTAAAGTGTTGATATTGTTACATTGAATGCCATTAGCATTTACTGTGAAGTGATATTGTAATCATTGCTATTGTACAACTTCGATTTGCTTCATCAATAATATTGTTTACCAATTGCTTATTATCAGGAAGTCATTTATTATATGAAGTACTAACCAACAAGCAAACTTGCACATGTAGTTTCATTGTTGCTTTGTTCTCGGGCAGGTGATACTTCTTGGTTATCACTTCCGGATTGGCTATAAGCCGGACTTTCTGATCATGTTGTTGTTCCTGAGTCTGTACTTAAGGCTTAGAAGTATAGTGTCAAGGCATCCGAAAGTGGGTAAAAGATGGAGAAGAAAGAAATGTCAACCTTCGGCAAAGGAAACTAGGGAAGATTTCTACGTTGGCGTTGTCTAGCTTCCAACTGTTCTTGGATAGTTATATCTTGTTCAATGGCTGCCCATGAACGTTCAAGTTCGACTCGGTTAGTAGCCGTTTTAAGAATTGTGTCGAAAAGGTTTAAGGCAATGTGTGTTTGGTTCGATAGTCTGGGTTCGATATTAGGCTGTGTTGGTACAGGGACAGTCATGGAGTGAAATATCCCTGATCCGGATGATCAAGATATTCGCTGCAAATCTGATACACTGGGGGTTTCTGGATGC
>JASDQU010751597.1:16806-30992 GCA_032191745.1 Picea mariana
CCAGGGAGTTGGTGCTCTCACCAAGTTGCAGCTTGCAAAACAGAGGTTGTAGCCTCACAATGAGTTGGAGCTCATATGTATGATAATGTACAAAATGTAGAGATTACTTATCATACCAAAAAGAAGAGGTTTTTACCCTTTATGGGTTTCCTCAAGAAATATCTGTCTCTGTATATTTCATATGTGTGACTGATGTCAAATGTTCTATTGCTTACTTCCCTACATTATTGTGATTGTCATTAAGTTATCTGCAAAGAGTTTAAAATAAGCATAATTGTTTAAGCACGGTAACAACTGATTCACCCCCCCCTCTCAGTTGTCCAACAACCCAAGTAAATGAGCTCTGTCTTCATAAAAGAGGACTTCTTCAGATTTATCAATAGCTTATCCTATTGTAGTCTCCTCATCACTTGTGTCGTGTGTCTCAAATGCTCCTCTTTAGTTTTGATAAAGATCAGTATATCGTCTAGAAATACAACCACAAATTTTCCAATGAAATCTTTCAATATTTCATTCATCAACCTCATAAAAGTGCTTGGGGCATTTGTTAAGACAAATGGCATAAGAAGCCACTCATACAAACCTTCATTTGTCTTAAAGGTTGTCTTCCATTCATCACCTTCTCTCATTCTTATCTGGTGATATCCGCTTTTCAAATCTATGTTAGAAAAGAAGTTTGCTCCACTTAGACAGTCCACTAAATCATCCATTCTTGGCAGAGGAAATCTACACCTAATGGTGATTTTGTTAATGGCTCTTGAGTCTATACACATTCTCCATCCTCCATCCTTCTTTGGGATCAACACAGTTGGTACTGCACATGGACTCAAGATCTCTTTGAACAACCCCTTGTCTAACAACTCCTGGACTTGATTATTTACCTCCTCATTCTCTCGAGGTGTCAGTCTATACGCTGATTTGTTTGGAAAAATTTCTCCTGGTATCAGATCAATATAATGATTGATACTTCTGATGGGTGGCAATGAGTTAGGAAGCTCATCCACCACTATGTCAGCAAAATTATCCAACAATTCCTGAATTTCTTCAGGAAAATCATCCATTGTAGTACTTGTAAGGACAACTCTAGGTTTTCTCACCACAACAAACTGCATCTCCTGTCCTTTCTTGACTTCTTTCAGGAGTTCCTTCCCGCTCATGAGAAGTATGCTTGTGTTGTCTTCCTCTTTCACTTTCTTTTCCTCTATTGGCAACAACATGTGTGTCCTACCATTCTTCTCCAAGGTGTATGTATTCTTCCTCCCATCATGAATGACATTCCTGTCAAACTGCCATGGTCTTCCCAACAAAATATGGCATACATCCATGGGAATTACATCACATAGAATTTCATCTCTATATCCTCCTATTTTAAATTCAACCAAGCATTGTTTAGTAACCATTACCTGGTGTCCTTTCTGCAACCATGAGACTTTGTATGGCTTCGGATGTGCAGTTGTCTCCGGCTCCAATTTCTCCACCATCTCTGTGGATACTAAGTTGTCAATACTCCCACTGTCAATTATCACCTTGTAGACTCTCTCCTTAGTCTTGCAAGCTATCCTGAAGAGACTATTCCTCTGCATGGATTTTTCAACTTCTGCCTTTGGTTTTAAGAGAACTTTTCTCAACATCAAAGATGTTCCATCCTCTGCTCCTTCTACTTCAAAATTTATTCTCTGTGCTTCTAAAATGTCAGCTTCACCTTCTCCTTCTTTATTTCTCTCGGGACATTCCCAAGACTTATGTCCTGCCTTTCCACAGGTGTAACATCTCTCTTATACTCTTCTACCTCTTCCTCTTCCTCTGGAAGAACTTCTTCCACCATCTTGCCTTCCTCGGGAACTTCCTCCTCTTTCCGAGTGACTATGTGGTTTCTCAATCTCATCTTTGGATTTTTGTTCCTTGTCATGGGAAACTCCCTTGCCTTTGTTCGGGACTGGGATTCTACCTCTACCTCGTTGGCTTTGTTTTTTGGCCAAATTCTCCTCCGCCTTCAGTGAAAACTGATAAGAATCCTCCATTGTCCTTATTGAAATCATGCTGATCTCATCCTGGATTTCATAGCTCATGCCATTTATATACCTGAAAACTTTTTCTTCATCCTTCTCTCTTTGTCTAGTTCTGATGTTCAGCTTGTAGAACTCCCTTGTGTATTCTTTAACTGTCATACCCTTCTGTCTCAGGTTCTGCAACTTCCTGAACAAATTGATCTGATAATATGTGGGCATGAATTTTTCCTTCAACTTGGATACCATTCTGTCCCAATTCTTTATCTTTTGTTTTCCCTTGCTTCTCCTCTCAGCCTCCAGTCCATCCCACCACAGTGTTGCATGTCTCTTGAGTCCGGTGACAACATGTATCACCCTCTTCTCCTCATCAATGTCTTCATAGTCTAAATATTTATCCATGGATTGTACAAAATCCAACAACTCTTCAACATCTAAATTGCCTTCATACATTGGGACCTTTATCTTGGCTCTAGCTCCCAATCTAACAACTGCTCTCAGCAAGCGTTCTTCGACAACATTCTCTCCTGCAACTTCTTCAACTTCTACCTCTTCACTTTCTGCATTGTTGATGTCTCCAGCATCAGGTGTCCTTCTCTGCGTTGCCTCCATCGCATCTAGCCTTGCACAAAGTTCTCACATTTCCCTTTCTACAGCTTGATTGGCTAAAGGTTATTCCACTCGTCTCCTCGGTGGCATTGTGTCGACTGTCTCTCACACACAGAGTGTGGCTTCGAGTTATTTCACCTCCTTTATCTCCTTCGCCTGAAATCTACAGACGAAAATCACTCTGATACCACTTGGTGTAGTGCCCACACCTCAGTAGGGTCTGTTGGCCTCCCAGTCTCTGGATCTTCTCAATCTTCGAGATGGAGAATCTCTTCGATTCCCCGCTGGAATCTTCAAGAAATGTTCACAGGTCCTTTTTATGAAACTTCATCATGCGAACAAGCACCAGGCGCAAGCTTCTCTCACACGACCACTATATGTGACCACGAGCCTAACCCAAAAGGCGTTTCACAGTTTCATGTGTCGAGTCTTTGCATGTGAATCACCCTGATTCTCCCAACCTCCGAAACCTCGATAGGAGCTTGGCATGTACTATCTCCTCCCTTATCTTCCCTCAATGTGACCTTTGATCATGACCCAAGGCTCCACTCTCAAGTGCATTGGTATTTTGCATATCAACTCCCGATATGATTAGATCTACGATCCACAATCTTCCTTTGATCGACGACTATGATCAAGTTGCAATTTCACGTTTCGCAACTTTGGAGATTGGTTCACCTCTGTTCTCCCAATCCTAGATTCCTCGATATTTGCGAGCATCAGATCAATGGTTCAGACTTTTCCTTCAATCAACGAATGTGATCAAGTCGGGATTTCACGTTTCGTGACTTTGGGATTCTCCTTACTTTTGTTTTCCCGATATTCGAGATCACGATGGCACTAGATCGACGGTCCAAATCTTTCCTTCGATCAATGGGTGTGATCAAGTCGGGATTTCACCTTTCGCTCCTTTGCCTCTTATCGAGTCCCTTTGACACTTAGCCGAATTCTAAATTTGTGCACTCCTTGCAGCAGATTCCTATGTAAGACTTGGTTCTTGTGGATGATTGTTCACACCTTACAGCAATTGCTTTGCACTCCTTGAAGCAGTCGCTTTGCACTCCTTGCAAAGGGGAAGTTTCATGCTATCTCTTCTAAGCTTCAGAATTGAAATAGATCCTGTCACACACACCTTGCGTTCTGTGTGCACACCTTGCACTCACTCAACAGAAGAGAAACAATTGAAACTTATACTAATATTCACAGTTTCATCCATTCATAATGAAATTCATTCATTTATGAAAACAAAATAACAGAGAATTACAAAGAGTAACAATGCTATGCATTTGAGTCAATTTTCCTCTGTCATATTCATTCAAAAGTAAATGGCTACAACTAATATCAAAACAATAACTCAAAACTCAAAAAAATCCTAGTAATTTGCAACAACCTCATTTGGACGTACAAAACCTCTATTTATCTCAGAGAGTCCTAAGGGTTCCCCCCGACTACTCATCTACTCAAAACGAAAACCTAACTGCTACCTAAGTTCAGTTACATTCAAGGCTAGGAGTGAAAACTCCCAGATCACTCGTGATCATCAGCTTCCAAGCATTTGATCTTCTTCTGTTTTTCCAATCAACTCCAAAAGATTTGCAGTAACTCCCAGTGTTTCAGATTCCGAAATGATACCCAGGCACTGAGTTGTCATGCCACGTGTGCTCGCTGATGATGCTCCTGCATCATTTCCAAAATACAAAATTCTATCAACCTATAGAGAAATAATTAGGATATTGACAAGGAGGCCAAGGAAGTAGTGGAGTTGGTTGTAGGGGCACTCATTTTTTCTACATATGCAATGGGTTCAAATCTTGTGATCAATTTCAAAAAATTATTAAATTAGTTGATTATCTATTATATTCTCAGTGTCTATTAAGAGTGACAATTGGTGGATGGTGTGGTAATTATAAGTTAACATTAAAAATAATACAAACTTTTTTTTAGGTTAAGTAATAATGGGCTCCCATAGTGGTTACCCTTGGGTTTGGTGTGCTTTTCAACCTCAAAGATGATAAAATATAGATGAAGAAATTGGTCACTCTCAAAGAGAAAGAGATGATGAGCTACAATGCCTTTCACAACACTCACAAACAAAACAACCAACTTATTATCAAAAACAATTTTGAAATTGACCACATTGGACATAATGAGAAGCAAGGGAGTTAAAAAGATCTTCCTTCTTCATGGACCAAAAAACATCAACCCAAAATTCTAATAATTATAAAAAATGCACATGGATCAATATTTACTATTAGAAGCTTGCACCAATTAATGAAACAAGGGAGTTAAAATAGACTCTCTTCCTCATGGTTCATAGCACACCAACCCAAAATTCTAATAATTAGCACAAATGCACATGGTTACTGTTAGAATTTGTACAAATTAAATAACTTCCTGACAAATTAATGGTTTTGTGTTAAATATGAATAACTAACTTATACTAAAAAAACAAACCATATAATTCACTAGTGATTTTGAAGGTTTAAAATTTCAATATTTTTATTTTTTATTTTAATAAAATATTTATTTATTAAAATATAAAATAAAGTGAAAATTTTGAAAATTTGAAAAAATCAATATGCTTATGATTTTCATAAAATATTAATTTATTAAAAAATAAAATAGAAGTGAAAGAATATGATAATTTACAAAAGATTGAAGTGGACAACCGCATGTAAAAGCGAATTCCATATTTACTTTCAAGTTGCATATGTTGTCCTTATAGCTTAAATCATCACCTTTTACTTTTAGATGAATGTTCAAGTTATGATACATATTATATAGTTTTGCATATCTGAAAGCTTTTAGAATGATGTATATGTTATTATTAAAAGTTTGTACAAATTGAAAAATGAAAAATATTATATTAAGTAAATATTTGTATGTTAAATATGTTTATTTGAAATTGCTTAAATAGTATATATTTTTAAAAAATCATAAAAATTGAAACTCAATATATTTTTTATTGTGATGAGAATTTAGTGATTAAAGACAAAGTAGAAGTAAGTGGAGTGATAAGAAATTTTGAACGCATAAAGTTTCTCTTTTACGGTCTCTTTTCCAATTCTTTTTAAGAATTGATTTTCCAACTAGCTATATTGTTAATAACATTTATTGCAAAAGAATTAAAGAAGAAACACAACAATGAAGTTCACATGAACACAATCATACTACACACCAAAATTAAATTATTTATTCCATTGATATCAAGTTGAATTTATACATAGAGGTATTTGGCAAAAGATGGACACAATATCCCATTGAGAGGTCAATCCAACAACAACTCAACTCCACATTCTAATATAGGAGAAAAACTTGTTGGAGAGAAAATTTCATATCTAGCCAAGATTCAACGAACTCCACAATAGTGAAAACTAGATATCTACGCAAATAATCATAAGCACTCATTAGACACACCGATAAAAAACCATTGAAAAATAGTAAATCCTCCAACTAGAACTTGTTGGAATGTGTTAACGATTTCCTAGTGGTCACACATTAGGAAATCATTAACACATTCCAACAACACTAGACTCACATTTTCTAAAACTACCTCTTAAGGATAGTGCTAGGTACACACAAACCAACTCTAGTCCTACAACCTTCATAGTTGGCTTAAATAAGTATTTCTTGAGTATATTGCTCATTATTCTCAATAGAACAATACTCCATGTAAATATTCTTCTTGTAGATCAAGTCTCTAATGAATTGGTATCTGATCTCAATGTCCTTTGACCTAACTTGAAACATGAGATTGTTTGCTTCCTTCACACATGATTGATTATCACAATAAATAAGAGTAGGATTCTTCTTCATCACTCCAATCTCAAGAAGCAATTTATTAATCCATATTGCTTCACAACATCCAATAGCAGCATCAATATAATCAACCTCTGTTGATGACAAAGTAACACAAGCTTGTCACTCACTAATCCATAATCTAAGGAGAAACAATAACCCATTGTATAATTTTTGGAGTTCATATCACTGACCCAATCAACATCTACATAGCCATGGAAATAAACATTTTTTCCTCTTTCATAACTATAACCATAGGAAATAAGTACCATCCTACCAATTAACCTCCTTTTGTTTTACCATAAACCACTTAGCATATTTATTGTATGGGATAAGTCAGGACGAGTATTACGCAAGGAAGGAAGGCTACAAATCAATTGGCAATACAATGTAGCATCCACATCCTTACTCAGGTCATTGGCTCACAACTTAACACAAGGATCCATAAGCGTAGAAATAAGTTTGCAACCTTCCATTTTGAACTTCTTGAAAAGCTCCATAGCATACTTGGCTTGAGTCAAAATCGGTTGATCTTTATTTTTCCACATATCTAAACCAAGACGATAGTGAAAATGAACCAAATCCTTCAGTTAAAATTCTTGACATAATTAATTCTTTATCCAATGAATTAATTCATCATCATTTCTCTGAGAATGAGATCATCTGCATACAAAACAATGATCACAATACTATAACCATCACATAKAAAATATATATTAKCATCTGTARATGACTTCTTTACACCTTTTCCATTGAACCACTCATCAATCTGAGTGTACCACACATGAGGAGCCTTCTTAAGACCATAAAGGGCCTCCTTCATCCTACACACATTATCCTCTTTACCAACAACTTCAAACCCTTATGGTTGTTGTATGTAGACTTCTTCTTGTAGAACACCATTTAGGAATATCATTTTCACATCCATTTGGTGAAGAATCCAATTAGAACAAGACACTAAGGAAAGTACACATCTAATGGTTGTATATCGAGTAACAAGTCCAAAGGTATCATCATAGTCACTATCAAGATTTTTACTAAAACCTTTTGCAACAAACCTCACCTTATTTTTCTCAATGGAACCATCAATGTTATGCTTTAGCTTGAATATCCATTACTACCTATAATTGTCTTTCCTTCAGGGAGTGAAACTAAATCCCACACATCATTTTCATGATCATGCTTTAATATTCCTCCTACATGGATTCAACCCATTGCATAGAACATGAAGCCTCATCAAATGTATTGGGATTAGAATCAATTAAGCTACTCATCAAAGTAGAAAAAATAGATTCATACTTTTTAGTTAGTATTTTGGTACGTGTAGATCTTCTAGGAGTTATCAATTTTGGTTTTTCATCAAGTTTCAAACATGATCCATGCCAATTTATTTATCCACATTGGTTTGTCCCTAGATTCCTCATGATGATCTTGGTGGTCTCTACCACTCACCTCATATGATTCTTCCAGTTTTATGTCACTAGTCATGACATCATCCTTGTCTTTTTCAATCAACTCATCATCGGCTTCTGTCACATTTAGTTGAACTTTCACATCAAGAGTGTTAGATATTATTTTGAAACCATATTCATAAAAAATAACATCTCTACATAATATGTTTTTTTTTTCCACTGAGAAGAAAAATTTTGTATGCTTTGGAATCGTCACTATATCCAATAAATACACCTCTTTTTCTAGTAGCTTCAATCTTTTATCTCTTGTCAGAAGGTATGTAAGAATATGTTGGTGAACCAAACACTCTAAAATGATCAATAGAAGGTTTTAATCCAATAAAATCATCATCGTGTGTAGAATCCCTTAGTGACTTATGAGAACACCTATTCAATATGTGCACAACAATATTGCATGATTTTTCCCAAAGGAAATGTCAGGCATACCAATATACTCCAACATGTATCGCGTGTATTCAACAATGCTCCTGTTCTTCCTCTCTACCAACTCATTTTTTTGAGGAGTATAGAGATCACTATACTTCCTCTTGATCCCATATTTCTTGCAAAAAGAAATAAATTAATTAGACTTGTACACCCCACCATTATCAATTCTCAAGGTTTTGATGCTATGTCCTGTTTTATTTTCTACAAAGGATTTAAGTTAATGAAACCTTTCAAACACTTTATTCTTGTGCTTCATGAAATATATCCAACTTTTTCTAGTAGCAACATCTATAAAAGTAACAAAGTAATAGAAGCCAGTGATAGAAGGAGTATTAGTTATCCACACACATCAAAGTGAACAAGGTCTAGAAGATTCCTAACATGTTTTCCATCATTTGAGAAAAAAAGGATCCCTATAATGTGTTTCAACTCATTCATTGCACACACCTCCTTTGCTCACATTACACTATGGAATACCTCTTACCATGTTTTGATCTCTTATTAGGTTGTCAAGATTCATGTGACCAAATATTCTATATCACAACTACACAAGTGTTCCATCATCATGCAATAGTGCTCTATGATCAACAATACCTACAATCAATCTATACAAGCCACCATATCTAATGCCTTTGTAGATCACCCTTCACCTTCCATCTTTACAATCTTGGATTGTATAGCTGCCTTCAGTGAATTCAACCTTCATTTTACGATCGACAATAATATTCACTAAAAACAAATTCTTTATTAGGACAAGAACATAAAAAAAATTATTTATCAGTGTTATACCTCCACGTGGTATTCCTCCACATGGTATTTGAGCAAGAACAATTCCTACTCCTTTCACCTCATGAGATTAGTCACCACCCAAAAACACTAAATATCAGAACTAATCTCCTTGAGCTCTACAAATACTTTTTTATCAGGGGACATATATACTTGCTTGCACTACAGTCAATATACAATACCTCTTTGCAAGAAGAATTAGTATATAGGAAATATAATAATGATAGATTTTCTAGTTGATTAGACAACTCATCAATTCCATCAACAACATTACCTTGGTGGAATCGATCTGTACCATGCGGTTGAACATGCCATTTTCCATTGTCTAATTTCTTCTTAGGACAATATTTTTCAATATATCCTTTCTCATTATAGTTGAAACATTTCACTATGGATTTAAAATTTCCCTTATATGAAGAAGCTTCACTACCATTGAATGTCTAACATGGGTGTTATCATGCTTTCCTCTTACACCACTTTGGATTAAATTTTTTAGTCTTTGACCATAATGAAACATCATCTCACTCTCTTTAATTCTTCACCTTCTTCCACATCTCTTTAGATTGGAAGATCTCATACAAATTCTCAAATGAAGGTACAATTTCTCTACCAGCAACATTGCTAACAAATATCTTGTAGTTATTAGAGATTTCATTCAAGGTTATGGGAACCATCTCCTCATTTGAGAATTTATCTCTTGAATCATGCAATTGGTCTCTAATCTCTTTGAATCTATCAGTGTATGAAGAGACACACACACACTCTCTCTCTATCATCTTGAATGCTTTCAACTTATTTCTGAGCAACATCCTTCTTGACATGTTGAAAGATTCATATAAGGAATTTAACTTGTCTTGCAAATCTTTAGTTGTCTTGCAACTCCTTGCATGCACAACTAAAGATGATATCAATTTCACTGAGATGATCATACAAGCCTAAATATCCTCCTTATTCCACTCAACCTTTTTAATGGGATCTTTTGGTTTTGTCATGATCCATTAACTACAAAATAAACATCTTTTTCAATGAGGATGAGTTCCATACAATATTTTCATGAAGAATAGTTGGATATGCATTCAATATTTTTAGAATCACTAAATTTAAAACTCTTCATGTCAAATATTAAAAGGAATAATTCAAACTCTCACCAAAAATACCTGTAATTCGTTCACACATTTTTCTTTTTCACAAATAAAAATAACTTAGAGTGAAACAAGCCCACATGTCTTTTCTTTTGCATAAAAATAAATATATATGCAAATGCCAAAGTCAATTCATGGCTAGTAAAGTTGTCTTACTTTTCTCACTGTGCACATCCAATTTCATAATATTCAAAGATAATATAGGGAAAATATATTGTCCAACCTCAATTGGCCCCCTATCTAAACGCATGAAGGAAAATTTTCTATTGGAAAACAAGGTCGACACCATAATCAACATATTAAGAAAATATACAACAAATCTCTAGTGATTTGAGTTCTAGTGATCAATAAGAAGCTGCAACACTAGCAACTATTGCTTTCCTAACAATCAACCAATGCAACTATTGCTTCCATAACAATCAACCAATAGCTACAAGCAATCTATTGTAGCAATATGACTTATGCTTCCCTTTCATGCAACATGGCCTTTTCATGTTGCTTCCATGAACAACAACACAATGGGTAGAAAATGAATTTTTCTTGGTTTTTAGATAAGGATGAAATCATTCTACCATTGACATGTTGTACACTACAACACACATAGGTCACTCTACTCTCATGAATTTTGTTTATTTTTTTCTTCATAGAATTGACTTTGATATCATGATAGGAAAATTGAACACATAAATTTTATCTTTCATGGTCTCTCCAAAATCCTTTTAAGGATCGACTCTCATACCAACTACATTGTTATAACAAATTTACTATAAAAGAATTGAGGAAGAAACACAACAATGAATCTCAAATGAACACAATCATAACACACTAAAATTGAATTATTTATTCCATTGAACTCACACTGAATTTATACATAGAGTTCTTTCACTAAAAATACTCACTATCCCAAGGGAACTTCAATCCAACAACAACTAGTTACTCAACTCCACATTTTAATATATGAGAAAATCTTGTTGGAGATCCAATTAAGATTCAACAAACTCCACAATAAGAAAAAGTGCATATCTAACTATATAATCATACTTAAATAGATAATCCAAAGCAATAATAATCCATTGAAAAATAGTAAATCATCCAATTATTACTACTACATTCACCTTTTCTAACATAAAAATCATAATAATTTACCCAAAATAAAATAAAAAGGTGAAGGGAATCATGTAAACCCAATCCATACTTATTTTTTAATTATATTTTTACACCTAAGGTGTTCTTTAAGGGGAGGTTCCCCTAAAATCCTTCGTCGTCTGTCCTAACTCAATAAGAATGTGCCATCTGTTTATCAGTCATTGACCAATCATCTCTTTCCAGGTGTTTTCTCTTTCGTCGACTCCAAACTATGACTATTTAATAGGTGGGTTAGTGATTATTCAAAGTGCCAGGACGAGTGAGAGAAGTGATAATATTGTTCCCTAGGAATCAAGAGGAGAATCAAGAGGAGCTTGTTTCAGATGTAGTGCTTGTTTCAATTTACTATTACTAGATCTTGAATGACGACCAAAATATTATGGGCAGAAGTTGTTGTGGGCTGTCGACGCTCTTTTTCCTCGATCCATCTCGGTAAAAAGGGTAACTCAAATGTTAAAAGTTTCTCTATATGGTTGGATGACCAAGCTCCGACATTAGTTGTTTATGTTTATTTCGCCTATCATTTAAGCTATATTATGTACAAATCCAAGAAGGAGACTTGACCTCCTTCTTCTTAGTTGTCCACACTATCAAGCACAAACCTTTAGGTGCTTGCAAGATTTGGTGATGAGGATTTAGGTGGTTTCTTTTTCCTCTGGTTTGTCTTTTTTGACACTAGACATGGCACACTATTTAGCTCAGTGCAATGATATCAACACAACATCAAGAAAGACTATGTGAATTATGTCAAATAGTTATAGCTATTTTTCTTTCTTTACGAGAATTGGAATGCTTCATGATTTATTTTCCATCAGAGATTTTATTTTTCCAAATTTTCCTCTTTTAAAAAATATATTTGTTAAGTCGCTTGTATAAGTTGATTCAGGGTTATCTGGCATGAAAGTAATAATGTTAGTGATAGTGTTATATGGCTTGTAATCTTAGTATTTATTTATTGTTGAGATATCACAATTTGGATTTGTAAAAGCAATGCATTATACTTGTATCGTTGAATGATGAAATCAAATTTAGGAGTTCGGGAAACATGTGCAGAACATGTGCAGATGTTGGTTTATTGAGAGGGGGGGTGAATCAGTAATAGAGAAATATAATCCTTTTTAACCATATAATTCAAGTGTTATATCAATGTAGCATTATCATCCAATATTTGCAAGGTAAATAAACAATGAACAAATGAACAATCATACACATACACAGTACACCAGTGTTTTTACGTGGAAACCCAAAGCGGGAGAAAAACAAAGAATTCTTTTTATTATATGTCTTGAAGAATTACATTCATTGGAAGCACCGACTTCCTTTGTTTTCCAGCTGCAACTAGAAGGAGGATCCAATCCCCTAGCTTCTCAGGCTACAACCTGAGGGAAGATCCAAATCACCAATTCTCTGGCTACAACTAGAAGGAAGCTACAAACCCCTATGTTCTCCGACTACAATCGAAAGGTGGCTACAACCACCTGTCCTTGCCCCATCCAACCGCCCTGACATATAAGTAGAATGATGGAACCACTGTCACACTATCACTGTGAGATATATTGATGTAAACCTGTACCAATCAACCTACATCAAACAACATGTACCAATAACCTAAACCATGCATCGACCGTGCATTAATATGTACCTCAACTTGTACCATAAACAAGTGCATCAACCATGCACCAACCTGTACCTCAACCTCAACCAAAATCCCTCATCAATTTCATCATCCAAATCTAATTTGTAAATTTGTAATAGACCTGGTGTATATGAACACATACCTGCAAACCTTCCTTAACTTTAACAACACGAGACTAGCATTTTCATCAAACTTTACTTTAGTCTCACATGACTAGTTTTGGATTAGTCAACAACCCTAACTTGAAATAATCATAACTATGTACCTGTAATGAATAAAGATATGAAAATAACACACAATGTTCTTCAATGTGTTTTATGCAATTCTTCTAGGTGTCACTACTTGGAGCCTCTCAAAAAATGAGTTATAGCAAAAATGACATACCTTGTTGAATTCTAGCTTATTATAGAGAGCGAACTTGTAGAGCGTGCCCCACATGGAATATTTGTTGTATGGATCTGAAAATTGTACACAAAATACTACAGAGTATACTCTAACCAACACATTTTGTCATACTAAATTTGGATATGTTATGAACAAGTTATGACGTTTTTATCTGAAACACCTTTTTTAGACTAGTTTCAGGACTAACCACAAACCCTATTTTCCATAGAGTGTAACTCCAAAAATACAACGAACCAGAAGCTAAAATGCTTACCATAGCTACTTGGATATGTTTCCTCAATGGCCTCCCAATTTCACGGTCTAAATCATTCTAGAAAAAAAAGTTATTGCAAAAATGGTTAGATGACCTGTAAGTAACATACCTTAGAAAGCATCCTCAAAATAATTTATCCTCCCTTGAATTTCAGCCTTCTTTACTTCACCTTCCCTTTGAAATTCAGCTTAGATATCCTTTGTTTACCTCAATCACATCTAGATATTCAGTATTCTCAAGTGTGATTGAAAATATAGAGCCTTGCCTCTTATTTATACTTTCATGTAGCTTCCTTAGAAGCATATTCTAGACCACTTTGTCCACATAGCCACTTTTTCCACATAATCACCTATGTCCAACTTTTCCCAATTTGCCACTTGTCCATATATAAAATAGCCACTTGACTACTTAACCCATTTTCCTCATTTTAGGGTTAACCTTCTTATAACCACTTTCCATAATTAGAAAGTTATCCATTTACTTTATTATTTAAATAATCCTCTTTGA
>JASDQU010751598.1:0-17465 GCA_032191745.1 Picea mariana
TTTATCTATTTTTTTTTTTTTTTTGGCGAATGTTTATGTCATATAATGCTTCAGATAATGCCCATTGATAGGGGCATTGAGGATTTCACCATCTAGATTTTCCAGTAGGAAAGAATTTTTTCCTTCGAGGGCCGAGAACTCTAAATGGTCCATACTAGAGGTGATCGAATTTACCATGTTTCACTGCTTCTTCCCTCCTTGTATCCCACCTTAATAATAAATCACCTGGGAGGAAATCGTTGTCCTTCACCCTACGATTGAATAATGCCTTCATGTCATCTTGATACTTCTGCAACCTTTCATCCATTTCGACCCTATGTTGTTGAACCTTGATTAGCTGATTTATCCTCCTGGTGACATGATTTGGTTCTTCTTTCTGATCTTGCCACAATTTCATCACGGGGAGTGCTAAATTTATAGGTAACACTGCATCTGTCCCATATACCATCTAAAAAGGAGACATGCCGATGGACTTTTTAGTGCCTATGCGATTTTCCCACAAAGCGTACTTTAAATGTACATGCCAAGACTTTTTGTTTTCATCCAACACTTTCTTAATTATATTGATCAGGCTCTTGTTAGATGACTCAGCCAGTCCATTTCCTTGGGGTTAGTATGGTGTAGAATGGCCAAGGATGATATTATACTTTTGGTAGAAGCTGATCATAGCCATAGATTTGAAATCCTGGGCATTATCCATGACTATCTTTTGGGGGCAGCCAAATCTTGACAAGATATTGTCTTCTAAGAAATCTATTACCACCGAGTCAGTTGCCCTTTTAGTTGGAATAGCTTCCACCCATTTGGTAAAGTAGTCTGTGGCAATTAAGATCCACTTGTGTTGGGCGCTAGAAGGTGAATTAATCTCTCCTATAAAATCTAGCCCCCATTGTTGAAAAGGGTCTTTAGTTTTGATCGGAACTAAATGTAGCACCGAGAGTTTTTGTTTTCCTACAAATAGATGACAAGGGCTATAGGCTCGGAAGCAGGCGTTAACGTGTAAAAAGAGTTTTGTCCAGTAATACCTAGCCCTTAGAATTTTGTAAGTTGTGGCCCTCCAAGCATGTTGTCCTCCACAAACTTCTTCGTGAAATTCACTTATAACCCTTTCTATTTTCGACTCGACTAAGCAGACTAACAAGAAACCGAGCGGGTCTTTCCAATATAGTTTATTTTCAGCAATACAATACTTAACCGCATGAAGCTTTAAAGTCCTATATTTTTATGGTGATAGTTCACTCGGGAATTTTAGAGTCAACATGTAGGATACTATGTTTCTATACCACTCTGATGATACAAACTTCTCCTCGATCTTAATTGCACTTGTTGGTTCATCAAGCTCATTTATGTTCATATTTTCCTCATATCCCTATAGGCAGTTTATATCCAGATCTCTGAGATTTGATTCAGCCAAAAGTTTGGCCAGGCCTTGTCCTTTTATCAATTTAGTAGGTTTGATTCCAGGTCAAATTCTTGAATCTTGGTCAGCCATCGTCCTCTTTTCCCGTCACTGTCTGGTTGTACCAAAATATCTTTCACAGCACTAGTCGGTACGTACATAATGATCTTGGAGTGTAATACATATGTTCTAAATGCCTTCAGTGATTTTACCATGGCGTACGCTTGTTTTTCTAGTATATCATATTTAAGTTCTGCGTCTCTGAGGCTCTTGCTGAAAAAGGTGATCGGTTGTTCGAAACCCTCTTCGTTCTTTCGAAGGAGCACCGCACCAATCGTGTGTTCGGAGGAAAATGAGAAAATAAGAAAGTCTTTCAGATAATCAAGACTTGCCGATACAGGTGCCTCGGCTATGACTTTCTTAATGTGTGCGAATGATTCTTTGGCCTATGTTGTCCACTTTACTTTGATGTTCTTTTTCAGCATATCTGTGATCAATTTTACAATTTCAGCAAAATTTGGGATAAATCTTCGTAAAAAAATTATTTTTCCTAAGAAAGATTGAATTTCTTTTACATTTCTAGGAATGTTTATAGTGTATATCATTGCAACCCTCTTAGGATCAATCTTAATTCCATCCTTAGATACAACATGACCCAATAATTTACCCTCTTGCATGGCGAAGTGTGATTTCTTGGGGTTTAAGGATAGACCAAATCTGCGGCATTTTTCGAATGTTTGTTTAAGATGTACCAGATGCTCTTCGTCGGATTTGAAAAAAACCGTTAAATCATCGAGATAGATGACTAAGAACTTATCCCTTTCTCCGATGAAAGTGATGTCCATAGCACGTTGGAATGTGGCTCCTGCATTCATCAAACCGAAAGGCATTTTATCATAGATGAACGTACCCCAAGGAGTAGTAAAAGCTGTTTTTTCTTTATCTTGTTCACTCATGGCAATTTGATTATATCCAGAGAAACCGTCAATCATAGACATTATATTCACCCCAACTACCCTTTCTAGCATAGGATCCATTTTAGGTAGTGGATAGTTGTGTTTAAGAGAGGACTTATTTAAATTTCTGAAATCCATGCACAGTCTAATTTCTCCACTCTTTTTTCTGACCGGGACTAGATCAGAGGTACTATAATTTTCGCCTCCAAAAGTTTCTTCACTTCTCTCTCGACCACAGGCAATAAAATGGGGCTGATTTGTCTAAGCTTTTGTCTAAGAGGTTTGACCTCGGGCTTTAAAGGTATCTTGTGATCGATCACGACAGTGTCGTAGGTTCTTAACTCATCGTAAGACCAGGCGAAAATGTCTTTAAATTGTCTGAGTAGGTCCTTATACTTGTCTTTTATTTTAGGGGGGAGGAGTTTAGATATTTTAACCATCCTGGATTCCTCTTTGGTTCCTATGTCACAGTCCTCCACCTCTTTTGGTTGGGGTTGTAAGGTGGATTTTACAGGTATGTCGTTTTGATCAAACATTCTTTCTAGAGGGATCAGTCCCTTCGGAATCTGGTTATTTTTTAGGACCAGCATATGATGATTTGTGATTTTGTCTTGGAAAGATTGAGGGTCCTCCCCTTCTTGCATGATCCATATCTGATCATTCTAATTTTCTTGATCTGCATGAGTTTTAGAAAATTCCCCTACTGCTTCAAGAAACTTCTTAATTTGTTCATCATCCTCAAAAAGCTGCTAGTGCTGGATATTATCTGGTATAGATGGTCTGTGTCTTATCTCTATGTGATACTTCAATTTAAAGGTTGTAGGAGGAGAGAAAGTCAAAGATCCTTTAGCTAATGCATCAGCATGTAAGTTTTCTGTGTGTGGGATGAAGTGGACATTTACAGATGAGAAAAAATTTTCCATCAGATCCCAGGAACAATTCCTGTATGATCTTAATCTGGGATGCTTGGCTTGGTACTGTCGATTTATTTGCTTGACTATTAACTCTGTATCTCCGTATACCTCTAGGTTATTTATTTTTAGCTTCCTGGCAACCTCTAATCCTAATACCAAGGCTTCATATTCACATACATTTTTAGTATAATCTATATCCCATTGCAGTCTGTAAGAAAAAGGAATAGCGAACTTTTCTTCAGGATCCACTAAAAGCACTCCTACACTAGCCCCTTCACAAGACGAGGCACCGTCAATTTTTTTTTTCTAGATACCGGTGCTACACATATCCTCGGTCATGTAACCTGAATCTTCATTCTCTATATCGTTTTCCTCTGTGCAACCATCTAAACCATCATCAAAAGATAAGATACAATTTCCTAAATCTTGATCTGCAATGTAAATAGGGAAATTGTTCGGATTTTGAGGGTCGCTTACTGTATATGCTAACCTTGTCTCCTTATACAACCGAGTAAATTTCCCACCAAACACATGAATTGTGGCAAACGTCATATCCAATTGAAGAGAACCCCCCAGCTTGTCTCCCCATGACCTAGACAACAATAAGACATACTTGGGGCGAATATCAACAATAACCACATCCATCAAGATACTCTTAACTAGGACCTGTGCTAGGTTAGCTACTAAATCCTTTATCATTCCCATACACTTAAATCTTCTTGAGTCAAAAGAGTAAAGATCTCCGTAAGGTCTGGTGATATGGAGACCCAATTTGTCCATAATAATTTTAGGCATCACGTTATGGGAGGCTCTGGAATCTAGCATACAATTATGTAGCAGTTGATCATATACATTTAAGGTGATATAAAAGGGAGCAACAGTGTCTTTGGCCCCTTCAAAATGTGGACCAAAAGTGATGTTTGGTTTATCATCTTCCAATTTTAAAACGTCGGATTGGCTTTCTAGCTCTGAGACACCTATCACTTTGGTAATCTGCTTTCGATAAACTTGGTTTTTCACTAATTCTACCAGAGGAATTGGTATCTTAATTTTATTTATCTCATTTTCGAAACTGAAAACTCCGTTCACCTTGTCTATTTCTCTAGTTGAGACTTCTGAATCCTTCCTTTCCGACTTATTTGTCTCGACCACTTTATTAATCATGGTCTTTGTTGAAGGTGTAATTGTATTAGCTATTTCGGTTCCTTGTGTTTGGGTCTCAACTTTTCCCACATCAGATTCTTGTGTGTTTACTACTTTTGCTTTGTTGTTAGGTAACAGGACTTCTTCCGGAGTAGGCTCATAAGTTTGACCTCTTGGGAGAATTTTCTTAGGTTGAGTAGTTGAAATGGGATTACTCTTAGTTCTGAAGTTATACTTAGGTTGGATCTCAGCCATTNAACCAACGATTGTTGAGTGTTTAGAGACTTTTCATAATCTTTTCTAGTTGGATACGGTTGTGTGCAGTCATCATCGAAGTTCGTGACATCATCATCTGAATCTCCGAAATCTTGGAGATCATTCGCTCCTATAAAAGTTTTGTTCTTTAAGGGAGTTTGTATTTTTTGATCTTCGTTTTTTATCTATCTTTGCTGGTTTGGGGGGTTGGGATTCCTCTTGAAATTATTTTTAGTGAAAGGATCAGCTTTGGCCTGTTTTAGCTCCATTCTGGATATTTTATTAGACAGATCCTTAATTACCCGGGCCATATCGTCTACTTTCTCATATGTGTATCTATTAGACCCTGACGACCCTGCTTGTTCTCTAAAGCATCTGGTTTCTCGATTTCCCGTTTCTACTTTAGCTTTTAACTTACTAGAAGCCATCATATTTGACTCAATTTCTACAACGTCATCTTGCATTCGGTTTAGAGTAGCTCCCCTTCTTTCCCGTAAAAGAAGTGAAAAATCTGGTTCGAAATCCCCCGTGAAAGTTACTTTGGCTGCAGGTTGGGACGGTTTAACCTCGGCTGGGATTTTGTTATACAACTTATTGAATATTTGAATAAACTCCATAACTATTTCTGAATTCTTTTTTCTTAAAGACCCAAACTTGGTTAAATAATATAGGTGGTCCTTTCTTTTACCCCATTGTCTAAGGAAAGCATCTTCCAAGGCATCATAGGACAAGATAGATCCCGCGGGTAGACTCTGAAACCAAGTTCGGACCTGACCTTCGAAGGTTTGGACGAGAATCCTTGAATACACATATTCATGTTCGAGACCTAGGATGTCTGTGAATTGATCAAAGAAATTTATGTGTTTAGCTGCAGTCAGATCTCCTTCCCCAGTGAATTTTGGCAATTTTTTATATAATTTTCGGGAAAGTCATGAAGAGGAACGTGCAATACCAAGGGAGCGTATCTTGCTGCCACTTTTGCAAACACTCTGGGAGGTGGGATAGGCCCTTGGCCTCTAGCTCCTCCCCCAAGAGAACCTCCACCTCCTCCTCCGACAACCTCTCCACCTCCTCCTCCGGCGACTACCATCGTTATTAATGGAAAGTTGTAAAGGGGGTTTTGGAAGATTAAAAGTGAATCTTTACTTTCTTCGCGAGGTGAAAAATCTGAGGATGACTGGTAAGGGATGCGAGGGCTTGGCTCTTCGGACTTGCAAGATATGTAGTCAGGGGAACCAACGGGTGTGGAAGATGGATGTGTGAAATATTCTTCGAGATCGTGTGAGGTCACGAAATTTAACTGAAGAGTCGACGATATATCGACAGTAGATAAATTTTCTATAGGACTTTTTCCCTTATGTTCTACAGGGGTTATCGAATGGGTTTTTCTTCTAACTTCGGAGTAGTTTGATGTCGGATCCTTAGTGTCGAAAAGAGGGCTGCATGAATTTGAAGGTTTGGAAGAACTTTTGGTCTTCAATTGTGGGTATTTAGGCTGATAGATTGCAAGGGTCGGCTTAAGAGAGCCTCTCACATTTAAAATCCTCTCAGGATCGGTCACAGGTGCGGTCTATTTACCATTCGATTTTTCCCTGGTATTCCTTCATCTGGATGTCAGCTTATTAATCGTGGAGCTACCAAGTGAAAGATTGGAAAGACTTTAAAAGGTGTGCACTCTTTGTTCACTATCAAAGGGTGGAACTTTCAACGAAATAAATGTCGTTTTCCCAGGGAAAAAGATTTCGTAGCTTCGGTCCCCGGCAACAGCGCCAAAAACATGTTGTTCCAGAGTCTGTACTTAAGGCTTAGAAGTACAATGTCCAGGCATCCGAAAGTGAGTAAGGGGTAGAGAAGGAAGAAACGTCAACCTTCGGTAAGGGAAACTAGGGCTGATTTCTGAGTTGGGGTTGTCTAGCTTCCAACTATTCCTGGATGTTTAAATCCCTTTCAATCGCTGCCCATGAACATTCGAGTTCAACCTAGATAATGGTTGTTTTAAGAATAGTATCAAAAATATTTAAGGCAATATGTGTTTGATCTGATAGTCCGGGTTCTATATTAGGTTGTCTTGTTACAAGGACAGTCATAGAGGAACAGAATGATAAAAAAATCTCGGGGAAAATTAGGTGTTGTCTCAATTCAGTTGTATAAAGGAGAGTTTACAGTTCCAAGAGTGAAAATAGGGTGCAAACAAAAGGTCCTTTCCCGTAACTAAGTTATATTTTAATAAAGATGTATGAGGTGGGAGAAAACATTAAGTTGTCTATCATGTAAGGCTCCTATCAAGGGAGAATCTCACTTATAAACAAAATAAGAAAAAGGTAAAGAAATAACCCGATGAAGCATAAAATATATATAGAATCCTAAAGTGTTGACTAGTCTTATACCTGCTGATAGCTGGTACAGAGGAAAAATAGTGAACAATATAGAAAACCAGAATTCGTTCACTATAGTAGAGGTTGTACTAAATTATAGTGAAGCATTCATCAGATACAAATATGAAATGAAATGAAATATGAGATACAAGGAAACAAACTCATAACACAGTCATGACGGAATTGAGAATCTTCAAATTTTCTTTATATCAACTCTCAAGACAGAAAACCTCTATTACAATCGACACAAAAAGGTCCGACCCTTGTTCCTTCCTTCTATTGTATATTTATACAGATTTACATATGATGGAATCTCAATTGTTCTAGGATTTTCAGTTACAACAAGAAGGAGATCAATTGTTTCATTTCCTTATCTCTGTCTTTATTTGGTACCAGAAGCTTTCCCTCTCGCATGCTCGGTACAAGTGACACATCTTTCCACTAGCCGAGATATCAACCTTGACGGTTTCGCTTGACAATTTGCCTCAAAATAGTAACAATCTCGGGCTAATTGTGGAAACCTTTCTTCCATCTGTCTGTCTATGATGTCAATAGTGCACAATTTCACACTTGGTTTAATCATACATTTATCTATTTGAACTATGTCTGCCATAGTTACTTGTGAGATTTCGTCCGAATCTCTTTCTTCTTTTTCGTTTATATCAAGAGAGGATTTTTCTATATTCATTTGACTCAATGTCTCAACATTGCCTTCGCTATCAATAGTTAACAGATTACTATCTATAGAACCAAAAGCCTCTGCAAAATATTTCATTACCTTCTTGGCTTGCAATTTACCTTCTGCTATATTGTGCTCCCATTCTTTCAATAAAATGTTTTCTCTGGTCTGCTCCGAAATGGAAAACCTAGGAGTACTTCCTGATTCCCTATTGTTTGTATCTATTACAGCCTCTTGAAATGCGACCCGAGCTGCTCCAACTTCTCTTTCTATGACAGATAAATTCTCCAATACTTCATCAACGAGTAAGCAGTTGTCCTGAATTATCTCTACCTTGGTGAGTAAACTTCGTTGAGCTGTAGAAACCTTTCTCTGAATATCCATCGCCTGGGACTGGAACATCCTGATATCTATAACTTTGCTTTCGGTGATTTCCACTCTAGCCTGTAGCTGCTCAATCAAGCCTTTTTGATGGTCCACTTGTATCTAACCAGTTTGAGCTATCAGCTTTGCTTGTTCGAGATTAGTTTTAAGCAACTCTATCTCCTTTTTATTTACCAACCTTGCTTGTTCTATTCCTGCGCTTGCCTGGTCCTTAGCAGCCTCCTCTGTTGTGGCTAGTCTAGCTTCTAAGGTATTGATGAGGCGATTTTTTCTCTTCAGCTGATTTTTCAAAACCCCGACTGAAAATTGATTTGTTGTGGCATATGCCCCTAATGTCTTGGCTATGTCTGTAGCAAACTTGTCTTTCTTCTTGTCTTTCCCATCGGTCAACACTTTGAACTTCTTGGTTGTTGATCCCCCTTCCTGATATAATTCTCTTTTTACCACAACCTTTCTCTTCTTATCGAAAAAGAACTCATTTGGAGAAAGCTCTTCCATCCTTATAGGTCTCAATTCTTCATTTAAAATCCACCCTGCATCTATGTTTCCCTGATTTGACTGCAAGGGAGTAATGAAGGTGATGGGATCTCTAATTTGCTTAGATGGTTGTCCTGGAGTAGTAACTGGAGTCTGCTTTTTCGGTGGCTTGGGAGTCTTTATCTCTATTTTCGGACTCCTAGTTTGCTCTTCCCCATCCTGGTGTTTTTCTTGGCTGGGTGTTGCATATTTGGAGCCTTCGTCTTCTTTTTGTTTCACCTCTGCTGTACTTGGATTCTCACCCCACAATATTGCAGGAAGACAATTGCGTCGATGTTCTTGGAATTTTAGAACATCAGCCCTCTCTTCGGGTGCCAGGGCTTGTATCTGAGCCAAAATCTCGGCATAAGATCTTAAGCCTCAGAAAGTGTCATCCGAGGGTGAATTCTTGTGTTCTAACCTTTTGAGTCTGCAACTGGCCAAGTGATTACTTACAACCCTTTGCGGATCGTGTTTCTTGAATTCAATATGAACCAATTTTAGGTCTTCCAGGGCTGTTGCCTCAGCTTTAACATGCCCAAAATCTAACAAAGAATATGAATTTAAATGAATAGGAAAAGGTGGCCATACCTTCTTTGAATATCCCTTAAGCTCCTTGCTTATGCCATCGATTACGGTTTGCCTAGCAATCTAACAACAAGCTAGCTTGTTGGGTATGAATAATGGTAATGCATGTGGGGGAACAGAAGCCCCGAAAACTCTGAGATATGAGAATCTTGCTTCCACATACCAGTCGGCTATATTGCTCAGATTCATCGCTATACTATCCGAGATCCTGGGTGGTGGGTGACCGAAAATAATGACATGCAGTGGTACCATTACCCAGCTAAAGATTTCATACACAAAATCTGTCGCATTATTTTCCTAGAGTTTTGAATGGTAGACGTGGATGGGCTCAGCTTCTGATGGAGTCCAACTCCAGCTCATTAAGGGAAAGGGTGTTAGAAAACACATGATGTCCATAATGTACGTGGACATAAAGAATGAAGCAATCTTCCCGCTCTCCCTCTGCATCTGATACTCTATAACTCGACTGGTCAAGCTATCAGACAACATTTTAGCCTAGTCGAAGGAACAGCCTTCGACGACTGAATGTATTAGAGGCAACCATTGAAGAAAGAAATGTGTGATGTCCTCTCTCCCATATAATCTGCAGGTCATCATAGCTACATATTTGAACTGCGGTTCCAAGGAAGCTATTGAATATATACCATTATTGTCTTCCCTGAACTTTGCAGGTT
The DNA here is from genome assembly GCA_032191745.1 of Picea mariana. Taxonomy (NCBI): domain Eukaryota; kingdom Viridiplantae; phylum Streptophyta; class Pinopsida; order Pinales; family Pinaceae; genus Picea; species Picea mariana. Next base: position 9,884 of record JASDQU010751598.1, read on the forward strand.
GTGAAACCCAATCTCTGATTAAACTGGACATAGTCTTGTCATATTTCACACATTCCTTATGTTTGAAGTTCTCCAAGAATTCAACATCGTATGTAAGGTCTGACACGGTAGGCAACTTGTACATAGTCTGCAGTTGTTCGGGTCTGAAAGTCCCAATAGTGACTTTCTGTTCATTGATGATGGTTTTGGTTGGTATGTCCACATGGTCTAATTCCCACCGGACCATATCATAGTAAGGGAGTAGTCGTGGCCTGGCCACTACTTTATGCATTCCAGATTGGACGACGATCTTATATTTGGTGGTCAGGTCATCTTTTTTATTGTCACTGGAATCATCAGAATAATCTACCAATTCAGACTGTAGAGCATTAGAAACAAACGACCAGGTCTTGACAGAGTTGACACTTTTAGGTGAAGTATCAGCGACTTTCTCTGAACCTTTTCCTGAAACCTCAACGTTGGCTTTAGACGCTTTTCCCGGGGCCATGGCGGGGGATCCTGCTTTAGCTCTTCTACGATAAAAATATGTATACATACAGAAATCAGTTCGCTAAGAAAAGTTTTCTCTACGTAATATAGAAAGGAATTCATGATAACAAATAACAACTCTATATATTCAACCATTTAAAAATTGGTACTTTTCAAGAACAGAACGGTCGAATCATGCTTAAATATAAATTTAGCAATAAAAACACAATCCTGACTTGTCGATTCGCCTTGTTTCTAATTAATGCCATAAATTTTGGCAGTTCAAAATGTCAGTTGGCACAAGGAAAAATTAAGACTACCTCGTAGACTGTGTACGCATCAAATCACAAGAAATACTAGCTTAGCTCAATTAATCAGGTTTTATCGACGTTAATTAATCTTTCGGTACTCGCTACATCGGGAGTTTTCACTTTAACCCTTTGAACCTCTAAGACCCAAGATTGCAATGATTATCTTTGGTTAATAAAAAATGTAATTATGATTAGGCACTTAATTAATTACGTGATTATTTATATCGTAACTTTGCGACTCAGAGCTTCGAAGGTATAGCTTCCAGGAAGTTCGTATGCCGAGTTGCGAAATCGCGAGATCGTGATGATATGTTTTAATTAAAATGGGGGATAAAACCAGATTAAGTGTTTAATTAATTACGCTTCTATCTTTATCGCGACTTCACGACTCGGGGCTTTGACAATGTATCTTTTAAAGGAAACTACATCGAGTTGTGAATTTTTCGACAGAGCTTAACCACGGCTAAGATTTTTACCTTTATCATTAACGCGAGTTACTAAAACAAGAATCTCATGGTTTCAGCTATTGGGGCTATGAAAGTAAGTCTTTTGGAGTTAGTAAACGCCGAGACGCAAAACCCCGATGATGCTTAATGATAGTTTAGAAAAATTTTACTCTCACTACTGACCTGGGTAAAACTTTAAAGTGATTTCTCCATTTCGCTCTTCGGGACTTGTGAATTATGTGATCTGTAACATCCGACATACAAAATCCCGAGGTAAAAAGGGGAAAATCATTTGAACAAAAAGTAGAACTCGCCTTGAGAGTATGATAACAGTCGCCGCTCACGTGATGAGAATTCAGAGATTTTGGAACAAATGAAGGAAAATATGAAAACCATCTTTTGATTTCGAGCATTAAGGTATGAAATTCAAAACGGGCTAAAAAACAAAGGCGGCTCCAACAATGTGTATAGTGTCTACAAGGCATGCGTTGACACAGTTTATTTTGACTCAAAAGTTCAAGAGAGATAATGTGAAGCTTCATTTGCAAAGGAGTGCAGAGGACCACACAAGGTGTGAGTAGGTAGAAACACACTCAACATCATATTGTTAAGGACGAACAATTGAGTCGTGTAAGAACTGTTGCAAGGAGTGCATAGTCTCCCATAAAGGGGTTAAGTTGAAAGAAACTTGTTGCAAGGTGTGCACAGGGTCGAATTTTGGCTAAGTGTCACATAATTCGTTTTGAGAGGTGTAAGGAGTGTGTAAGAAGAAAAATTATGATAATATTAAATTTTCGAGGAGGAAAATCTTAGAAGAGGCAGTGGATGGAAATTCTTTCGTAGGGAGGAACCCACTAAAAATTCCCCAACCAATGAGCAATATCCATTTAGAGGAATCATGATCTTTCCATCCTGTGATATATGGGAAAGTTGCATGGAGGATAGTCTTAGAGTCCTTTGACACTTTGTGTATTCATAGGTTTTGAATTCTTCGAGGAGAGGCATCATGGAAGTCCCCAAAAATCAAAGATAAATCTGGACAGTTGGATCTGGGAAGGACACGTCGTAGAGATATGTGTGCTTTGGGAGAAGAGTGCTTCAGAGGAAAGAGAGAGTGGAGGAAAAAAAAATCTTGAACCCTAACTATTGGAGTCAATCATGGCTGTCGATATGAGAATGACATGCATCATCAGATCGTGGGATCAGAAGTGTGTACTCCAAAAAGAAGAGGGGGAAATTGAAGAAAAAATTATTGAAGGTCATCAGTCCCGAAGGTCAGAGTCAACAGGAGCATTGATAAATGGAGGGACACATGGAGAGTGGAGATTTAATCTATAGGATTGACACTTCGGGGGAAGGAAAATTAGAGAAACGTTGACTGGAAGTCATCCGAAGTGGGAACAAGGGACATATTTCAACCATTGATCGAGGTGAGCACGTGGCGCTCGATCCGTAGTACTGGTTATAAATTACTTCAGGGAAAAAAGTGGTTGGAAATATTGAAACTCTCGAAGCCGTAGTCCCGAAGTGAATCACAGCCATTGGATTTCGGAGAATCACGGGTCATATATTTCTGTCTATGTCATTTCATCAGTCCGAAGTTTGAAGGATTAAGAGCCAGTTGTACTCGAAATAGCTGAAGCCCGAAGTTGCAAAGGGGACGAGACTGAGGTTATATACATGTAAATAAGAGATAAGGGCGTAGCAGAGGAGCTAGTGCTTTCCAATTATATTTACCATAAGCGCATGAGAGAGCATTTGCAGGGGAATCAAGCCTGCATTGGCACCCAAAGAGAGCCTGTGTGAATCAAATTATGGGTCTAGAAGAGGCCCGAAGGGATGATTTGGCTGAATGAATTGAAGATTCTTGACTAGGAGGTCGTGTAGCCTCGAGGAGATAAGGGGGTCTGCATCAAGTGGTATCAGAGCCAAAATTTTCTTTGTAATCTTTTTGTGGAGAAATATCAACACCATGCTGTCTATAAGACATGCATAGAGACCTATAGAAAATCCATTTGTGGAAAGGGAGATGAGATAACTTCACTCAAGATTAGATTCTATGGAAATGGCACAAAGAAGAGCACCTGATTTTGGAGACGTTAGTGATGCAGAGAGAGAAGAAGTGGAAGTTGAAGGATCTACAGGAGAACACATTGCAAAAGAATGCTTGTTGAAAGTTGTTTTCAAATTGGGATCCCAATAAAAAATAGAAATCCCAATGTATGAAGGAAAATTAGATGTGGAAGAATTATTGGATTGGATAAGAGAAATGGAAAAATACTTTAACTATGAAGAATTTGATGATGGAAAAAAGTAAAACATGATGTCACCAGATTGAAGGGACACACAACACTGTGGTGGGATGAACTACAAGCTGACAGAAGATGTAAAGGAAAGAAAAATATCAAGAGCTGGGATAGAATGGTAGCCAATATGAAGGATAAATGCATGCCCAAAGACTATCAGACAAATTTGTTCAGGAATTTGCAGAACCTGAGAAAAAAAGGATTAACAGTAAAAAAATACATAGAGGAATTTATAAGTTGAAAATCATGGCTGGATAGAGAGAAAAAGATGATGGAAAGGTTTCTAGGTATATTAACGGCCTAAGATATGAAATCTAGGATGAAATCAACATGATAATTGTGAGGATAGTGGAGGATGCTTATCAGATTGCACTGAAGGAAGAGGAGAAATTGGCCAGGGAATAGAGACAGTGAAGCAGAGGGAGAATTCTAAACAGAGGTAAGGGAATTGTCCATGACAAGGCACAAAATCCCAAGGTTGAGACTGGAAAACCACACAGTCACATAGAAAGAGGAGGAAGTTGTTGAGGGAGAGATTATGGTGGAAGGAATTATTTTCCTCAAATTAGAGGAAGAGGTAGAGGAGGAGAGGTGAAGTGTTACAAATGTGGGAAAACATGATACATGTTTTGGGAAATCCCCGAGAGAAAGAAATAAGGAGAAGTTGAAGCTCACATTTTAGAAGCGCAGAGGCAGAATGTTGAGGCAGAAGGTTCATAAGATGGGAGATCCTTGATGATGAAGATGGTTCTCTTGAAGCCCGAGAAAGAAGTGGAAAAACATAGTAGTGGATGAGTTACCTCTCTCATTTCCACCCATCAGGAGTATCATCCATCACATTTATTTCATACCAGGAGCGATTCTACCAAAAAAGGAAACGTACATATTAACACCTCAAGAGAATGAGCAGGTAAAGAAACAAGTCCAAGATTTGATGGACAAGGGTTTGGTCAAAGAAATCTTGAGTCCATGCATAGTACCAACTGTGTTGAGTCCAAAAAAGAATGGATCATGAAGAATGTGTATAGACTCAAGATCCATAAACAAAATCACCATCAGGTGCATATTTCCTTTTTCCATGATGGATAACTTAATGGATTGTTTGAGTGGAGCAAATTAGTTTTCAAAAATAGAACTGAAAAGTGGATATCACAAGATAAGGATGAGAGAAGGTGATGAGTGGAAAACAACCTTCAAAATGAATGAAGGGTTGTATGAGTGGTTTGTTATGCGATTTGGATTGAAAAATTCCCCAATTACTTTAATAAGGTTGATGAATGATATATTAGTCTTCACTAAAATTGAAAAAGAACATTTGAGGCACTTAACATTAGTAATGAGAAGATTGCAGTGAGAGAAGCTACTGATAAATCTGAAGAAATTCTCTTTTATGAAGACATAACTCATTTACTTGGGTTATGTAATCTCTTTGTTGGCACAGGAGCAGAACCAAGGTTCAACTCTAACAACGCACCAACAAACCCTAACTATTGTCCCTTTCGGCAACACTTGTGAAGTAGATGAAGTCTCACCAGAAATAGCAATAGGGGGGTTGCAAGACACAGGTGTCTACAACCATAGGAAATGCAAGATGATTACTAAACAACAATGAAATATAATCTAGAGATTCCTAATAGTATTATTCTTAACTCCACAAAGTTAGTTTAATTTCCTTATCTTAACAAGAAAAATAATAGTGCAATAAAAGTATAACATATAGTAAATAAAAAAGCATCAACCACATGGAACAACAAGATTTATGTGGTTCACACTCTCCCACAGAACTGTTTTTATTGAGAAAATAGATGAAAATATACAGTTCTATCTCTGCACTCAGTTGCAGATCCTTCTCTCTCTCCTCTTTATCTCCTAACCCTGTGCACCCAACTGTAGAGTCGATCTTCATACCCAGCTGAAGACCCAAAATAAAAGAATTCTCTAATACATAACACTTTTACATATCAACCTCACTATCACCTCTTTCTCAACTCTTCTAGACCTCTATTTATACATTCCATGACTCTTAGAAAACTCTAGACCGAAGCCCAGGTGTCAAAACCCTAGGTACCAAAACCCTAGGTCCAAAAGTCTATGTGACAAAACGCTAGATCCACATAACATGCATTTTAACGACTTCGCTAACCTGTTCTTCTTTCTTCTGTGCGAGATGCTCCAAAGCACCCATTAGTGTCTTCTTTCACTTGCTGACTTGTCCATGATCTATCTTCTTTTTTTCTTTGTCTTCGTTGATCTTCTATTTCAACGACTTGCTTTCCTTTACTTTGTTCCTTCTTTTATGCTTATTTAACCACTTCAACACTTCCTCGTTTTGTGTGCCTTTCACACACTTCATAATTTGTCTTTATTATTCCTTAATCTTCACTTTCCTCCTTAATACATGACCAAGGGACAACATGCCCCATACACTCACATGTGACTCGTCCCAAGTCACCGTAGGATTGATCCTTATGTATTACTTCGACTACAGACTGTGTGGAGCAACCTGTGCTTTCTACTATGTCCCTTTCTATTGTGTGTAGACTATATTTTATGTGTCTGGTACCCAATTTCAGCTGCACCTGTTACCTAGACCCTTCTTCCTTTTCTTTTACTAAGAGATGTGAGGTAGTTGGTTGTCACAATATAGCTTCAACCGGCTCCCATTTACTAAACCATAATTCCATTCTCCATTAAGAGTCTTCAATTGAGCAGCTCCACTTTCTGTAACATAGGCAACCTCGAATGGTCCAAGCCAATGTGTCCTACAATTTCCCAGATGATTCATGAACTTGTTGTCGTATAAAAGTACCAAATCTCCTTGTTTAAATGCTTTCTTCTTGATATGTCTGTCATGGCAATCCTTTTCTCATTCTTTTTGTACCCTCTAATGAAATCCTAGAATGAACATGTCTTCCTCTAATTCTATCAACTGTGTGAGCCTGTCTTGAACATCATCGATGTCTTTAACATCCTGCTCTTGTGCACTGAGCGAACTTATTCTTTGAGGACACTTGCTTGCAAGTGATCCCGATTATTATGCTATTAAAACATTTGATTTTTATTATGAGGCGTTATGGGTTGATTTCATGTTGTTTTGCTGCATTGACATAGACAGGTTCTATTGACTCGGTTTTACTAAGTGTGCAGGATTTCAGACCTCGAAGATGCAGCGGCATCGATGGAACCCCTTGGACTCCGGATCGATTCGGGGAGTGAACCAATGGGGTTTGATTGTTTTATATGTGATTTTAGTGCATATTATTAGATGATATCATATGGATATATTTCTCACATGATTCGTTGATGATGCAGACAGACAATAGCTTTCCGACCAGACTCACATGTGGAGTAGAGGTGTCATGCTCGACTACCATATATGTTGAGGGAGAGATGTGGACAATAGCCCTACGATAGCCTACTATCACTCCCACCGTGGCTCGAATTGTAGGTTAATGATTACCTAGTTTGAGAGGACCCACGATGTCATGAGGGCAGACTACGACAGTCACTCACGATGATTCTAAGGGATGCGCAATAAGGCAGGGGCCTTATTCGTTAGAGGCCATTAGTCTCCCACACGATCACCTGGCGGAGTATTGACTCCATGAGTTTTTGATGTCTACCAAGTCAATCAAGAGGTGAGTGACACCCTTGGGCCTTATTCCTTAGGATGCATGTGGTGCATCCTAAAGGGAACGTCACGCAAGAAAAATAAAAAGAGATGAGTGACACCCTTGGAGCACGTGGTGCGTCCAGAAGGGCATGTCACAAAAGAAACAAAAATAGGCTAGTGGAACCCTTGGAGCACCTAGTGTGTCTTGAAGGGCATGTCACGTGGTTATTTAATAAATGAATAAACCTAGATGTCCTTAGGATGAATAACGTGATTAGAAAATTTTAAAAGCAATTTTCCTAATAAAGTGTCACCCAGCCTCGAAAATTAAAATCTAGGTCTAGGGGAAACTTGCAGTAAAAGAAAATTATGTTTGTAAAAATAAAGATAAAAATAATAATCATCATTAATCATGAGTTGAGAAGGGGGGTGAGTAAT
>JASDQU010751598.1:50229-63367 GCA_032191745.1 Picea mariana
TTGTGAGTTTTCTTAGATCTGGTATGTTAAGAGAGGCCAAATATGGTATCTAGAGTGCTGGCAGAGGATTAGTTCCAGCCATGGTGTAAGTGTGTTGTGAACTTGACCCTTGAGGGGGGCTAGGTGGGTTGGTACTTCCCCCTTGAGAGGAAGTTGGACCCCCGCTTCCATGTAAAGGAGAGCGAGTGGATGGTTGACCTTGGGAATTGGATGCAAGTAAGGTGGAACCAAGCAAAGCTGATCCTAAGACAGTGGCACTCACTGGAGTGTGAGAAGGTTGTGTCGATGAGTTGGAAAGACTAGGAATTCCCCCTAAGATAGGAGGGAGGTTTAGCAAGCGTCTAGAATGACGAGGATTCTGTGGGTCCCCTATGATGCCTAACTAGCTGAGTAAATGTGTGTGAATGGTGGTGGGAGAAAATAAATAAACAAGATCCTTTTGTTGTAATTTTTGAACTTTACACCATATATATCCAAATCAAAATGTAATCAGAAGTACATCATACATAAAGTATTTTGAAAAAGAAGCATATATGTGGATAAGTGGGTTTTTTCCGTGTGGAGGATCAAAGAAAACAAATGCCCGTGTCCTAAAAGACGTAATGTCCTTCCTCTCAAATAACACTGGACCTTCCAATAGCACTCGACAGTGGGGTCTTAAGCCACCGAAGGAGAAACTAGTGAAGGATGAAGCAATCAATTATAATGAGGGGTAAAGGGGGCATATCCCAAAAGAGATGGTGATATTTCCCAATAACCACACAAAATCCGATCAAGGTGCAATTGCAGCCCACAATTGCCACCTGGGTAGATGTCTTAAAATTTGGTCACTAGGTACCTCAGTCAAAGTGTGGCATTTAGATTTTCGGCTGAAGAAATGGGTCACGGGCTGGATCCTGTCCAAGAGGTGGGTGTGTTATCCATGATTTTGGTCATCATGATGGTGTACTCGGGCTCCTCATAAGAACTTTCTCCTGAGAAAAGTGACATTCATATCCTCCCAGAAAACTCACTTTTGAAGAGAGTTCGCAGGTTGCTAGTATCCCAGGGTGCGAGAATGACCCATTCTTGCAGGCTGCCTTAAGCTAGGGTGCGAACTTCTCACACTGTGCTACATAGCTAGGGTGTGAACCTTCTCTAAAGCTTGGAAAAAAATGAATTCTCTATGGTTCTAGAAGGGAATCTTCTAGAAGAATGGGTTGGCATTCGAATGGTTATCCTTGTACTAGATTCCCTGATATTGTGGGATCATTCTTATCCAAGTAACCATCTCATTCTCTCCTATATATTGATGGAATTCTCATGGAAAATGTTAAGCAAGATTCATTGGAGAATTGGTGAAATAATTGTGTGAAGGACTTAGCTTGAACAGAAGCTTGGAGACTCTAGCAAGTCTATCAAGAGGATTTGATCTTCTTCATGCAATGATTGAGCAAGTGTGTGTGTTGGAGCCAAGAGCCATTGAAAGGAATCTTGCGACATCAAGGCGATCAGGTTGTAATCTTCTACTTTCAATTAATATGATACAATGGCATGAACTTTTCCCATAAATCTATTCTCACTTTATTGTGTAATTCCTTGATCATACACATAAGTTGACAGTTGAATATGTTTTGCTATGTTCACTTTGGTTGGTTTGTGTTGTCTTGGTCTTGACTTTACGAGAGCACTGGAGCGAAGTGGGAGCAACAGAGACCATAGGAAGCGATACAAAGGTATGTTACTTGTTCCTCCCTACTAGTTAATTCAATGGTCAAAACTTAGGGAAAGAGTCATGTCCTATCCTGTTTTGTTGTAGATCCAGGTGGATCTAGGGAGATCTATTAGTGTCAGCACCTACCGATTAGTCCGATAACAAAATTGACGACTCCAATGGGGAGATAACCCGTTGTCTTTGTGGTTTTTGGTATTTTTCCTTGGCCATTTTCCCTTGCCTTACCTTTCTCCATTCATCTCAATCTTTGAGTCTTCAGGATACCCTGATAGACCCTCTGGGTCCAGAGGCCTCTTCAAATTTTGTGTCTTTTTCCAAAAATTTGATTAGTTTCAGACATTCTCGCACTGCACTCCACAGTAGCCTGTGAGAATATAATGAGTTTGCACCCTGCCTTTAGGTTCAGTGCGAGGTTCTCGCACTCTTCTCAAAGCTCACCTGCAAGAATGACCTACTCTCGCACTGTGTAACACTCTCAGCCTGCGAACCCATTTTTTCACAATTTTTTCTTTAAGAATTTGGCATGATCAACTACCCAGATCATTATAAATTCCTAACTAGACCTTTGTGGACCTTTGGTTGATGTTCTCTTGTCTTCGTTTTTGTGCACGAACAGTCTTAGGATTTCAAAGGCTCTTCCTGTCACTTCTGTCTTGACTTTCGTTTCTTGACTTTTCTCTGCAAAGATATACTCTCTGATTTTGGAATCTGAGTGTGCTTGATTGGTTAAGAACCGGTGATTGGTTGAAAGTTGAACTTCTTTGTCTTTATCATTTTCTCATTGTTTGAAAGATCACTTTTCTCATGCAATTGAAAAGACTAGTTTGGTTTGCTTGTTATTTTCGTTTCCATTGAAAGAGTGGTTTGGGTTTTTATATATTGCTTGTTCATTGGATTTTGATTTTCTGCACTCTCACCATCATGGTGTAGGTCCTTTTTGAAAAGTGAACAAATTTTTTCTTTCAAAATCATTTTCGTTGTCGAAAGTATTGAAAATCAATTGTTGAAATTATTGAAAAAGAAACAATAGAGAATTGTTATTGATGCATGATTTGTTGCATATGCATTTTAAAGGAAATTTTGTATTGTAGTTCAAGGTTGATCTGGAAAATTTCTCTTTCCCTCCCGTACATAGGATTCATTGAACGAAAATTGATATATTTCATTCTCATCCATGCATCATTGCGTCAGAGTCTCATACAACATCAGTTTCATATCTGTTTCCTTTGAGTAACAACAACTCTTAATAACACTGTGCAATTGTAAAATTTAACTAGTAACTCTTTTCTAGGGCTCTATTACACCAACATTTAGCTAGGCTAGCGCTTTGGAGTAGGAAGAGAGATACACTCTCCAAAGCACAAAACAAACACTAGCATCTTGTGTTAAGGAATGTTAAATTCCATTTGCAACATCTTGTCCTGCGAAGCCCTTCTCACACAAGGGTCAAACACGAGGTCGCATTGATATTGGCAGAGTTACTCACCCTACTTTGTTGATATCGGTGTAGAGATTGCACGTATTACGGGGATCAATCGGAGGTATACCCACAATGATGAGTGGAAGCCTTTTGAGTTGATTTTGGGCTAGATACCCTGCCCTTGCGTGTGGATCAGACTGTTGACTGTCCCCCCAGGCTTTATTGTTGTCAGTGGTAACCTTAGTGGCCTATATTTCTAGGTTCTTACATGAGGTGACTGTGAAGGGGAAAGTCTTCACAGTACCTAGAATCGACGTTGGAGAAACTCACTCGGGCTCCTTGGAGGGTATACCCAGGATTATGTGTGGGATCTTGCACCAGGGTGTAAGTCTGTTAAGCAGGTCATCGGCGCAACTTTTCCACCCTAGCCCAACCCCTTCTTGTATCGTTGTTGCGACGTTGGATTTCATCACCAACTAGTAACTTCGGAACTAGAAGGTCTTGTTTGCTTGGTGTTGTTTCCTAGATTTTGTTTACTAGCGCGTGTTGTTTGTTTACCAAATTTGACCATAATATTTTATTCGTGAAGTTAGTCACTCAGTTACAATAGCTCCTCCACGTCGTTCACATAGAATGCAGGGTTTATCTCCAGAGCATCTGGAAGGTTCTCAAACCTTGCCTACAAGTACAACTGAGGGCTCTCCTCGGCAAAGTGAAGTCCTAGTCGTCACCACGCCACAAGTGGAATGAACTGACTCTCTAGAACATTTTTGAATCACCAATACTCGAGAGGACTTTCGACTTACCCTGATTCTGAGCGACCATTTATGCAACTCAATTATTCTGGGGAATTAGTTGTTACATCTTCTAGATCACCAGTTGGACCCTTTCCCGGCATAGAAGGCCAATATCTTTTTTGGTCTACAGGTGTTTTTTGACGGGACCTTTTTGGTCCAGGTTCACCTGTGATTTCTGAAATCACCCTACCTGTGATTTCTATAATCTCTAGTCCAGAGACAATATCGTTTACTACCACCTATCGCTTTACTATCCCTATTGAAATGGCCCATCACACAAATACTACGAGCGTTCCAACTAGGTTTACTGCGGTTAGTCTCTCCCCCATCAGCACACTACGAACACCCAACATCACTCCGACCGTACCACCCGAATACCGTGAGTTGAATGCTTCCATTCCCACTCCTACGCAAACCCCATCCAGCTCTCCTAGTGGTCCTTCTTCTTCTGGGCACTCTCTTCCCAGTTTTATTCTGACACTCCCTCAATTTCCTTTTGGAGGACCTTCCTCATCTTCTACTGGCAGTCTTAATCCTAGTGGCACTATTCCATCATTCACAACAAATTACCCGATTCCCGTCGGTGGACAATTTCACCAAGGTGGCATGACTCAACCCCCTCTCAGCAGGCATATTCCTATTGGAACGCAAGTCCCAATTGGAACTAAACCCCCAATTGGAACACTGCCCCCAATTGGAACACCACCTTCGATCGGAGGATCGACCCCACCTTTTGGACAAAACATACCTTCGTCCTTGGCCCAGTATTGGAATCAGTTGATACAACATCCTCCTCAATCGACTGGGGGGCAGCAATTTCCAGCTGCATCCGTAATACCCCCTAGTATGGGCCAACCCTATCCAGTTTTGTTCAATCCTATTTGGGGCTCGACTACTCAAACTCACGTTTCTGTTCCAGGATACAATCCCATGAGCTACTATCCTCTCCAACCACCACCAAATCTACCTGGGTCTTCACATTATATGAAGACTACTTATGGTTCTACTGGTTTGCCGATGGGGCTTCCTCCCCAAAGACACCAGTACCTGCAGGTGAATCGACCGTTACCCTTTATCGCCACTTTGGATCTTCCGGATTTGTCAAGGATTTTAAATGATCCAATTCGTCACTCTCCCCAATGGCCTGCTATACCAGAAGAGATCCCATCGGACATTCCTAAATTCGATGGAAAAGTGGGAGAGGACCCGAACAATCACGTTATGACTTTTCACCTATGGTGTTCATCCAACTCGTTGATGGATGACTTTATTCATTTACATCTTTTTCAACGAACCCTCACAGGTTCTGCTGCGAAGTGGTATATAGAATTGCCATGCAGTTTCTTCTTTGACTTCAACACCCTAGCTATGGCTTTCCTCACACACTATCAGTTACCGATTCATTATGACACGGGGACCAATATTTTGAATTCTTTCAAGCAAAACAAAGCCACTCATATAGCCGATCACATTCATGAGTGGCGACGACGACGACGTCTCATTAAACTCAAACTCCTTGATCAGTTGCTGGCAGAATGGTTCACAAAATCATTTGTGAATGAAATCGGTCGTGACATTTCCATGGGTGGAGTAGTCATGGAAGAACAGGCCATAAGTTGTGTTCAATATCTTGACCTCGTTTACTCACAAATGGGTACCCTTTATGACTTACTACCTGACTTACCTCGTCCTTCTACTTCCAGCACTTCAACTACTCCAGCTGCTTCACATGCAGTTGACGATGTGATTGGCACTTTCCAGGCCCAACCACATTCCGCCTCAAGCGCAAACCCCAAACCTACTTCTTCTAATGTTCAAAATGCTCTGTCTCCTGCCTCTCCCACCAGCAAGACTTCTGAGGTAAATGCAGTTCAATCTACCCCAACCAGTAAAAACAAATCCAAAAAAGGAAGGGGTAAGAATAAGGAGGGAAAAAATACTTCTCAAGCAGAGAAAACCAAAACTACCCCTGTTGATGATCAGGATAAGCGCAAACCATGATACCCTTGTCTTATCTGTGGTGATGATCACTACACGAAGGATTTTCCATGATGCGTCGAGGTCACTAAGTTCCTTCAAGGAATTCCAAAACCACCTGCTCCGGTCGTTTTGTCCCAACCCTTCCTGTCTCAATAGTAGGCTTAGTTGGTCATTCATGACCAACTCTCATCTTCTACTACGTCTTATGTATTGATGTGTATTGGCGATTCAAAGCAAAACGACATTGCCCTCACCACTCGAGCCAAAGATTATTCTCCCTCTAAAGAGAAGGTTGATGATCTACCTCCTTCCTCGGTACAACCCTCTCCTGCGACTCCACCTACCAACGGTCCTCTTCATCTCGAATGACCAAGCCTCGACACAGTTCTACGACCCCCACCAAAGGGAATCGTTCGAAAATCGGATTTCAATCCACATGCTCATGCTGCCCAGAACTACAACATTGTTGAAGATCTGACCCAAGCACCTTCTGCGATGTCATCCCTCGAAATCCTTCAAAGTTGTCCCATACAACGGAAGGCACTGTTGAAAGCTATCGGTGGAATCGACCCGATGGATACGAATTTAATACTCTTTGACTTGGAAGATCACATTCCAAGGTTACCCCCTCAACTCGTGTTTCAGATCCAAGTGATTGTCTCTGACAAAAACATTTGTCGAACCATTATCGAGGAGGGTGCCTCGACGTGTGTCATGTCTCTTACTTGCTAGAAAGCCATTGGCTCTCCCCCTTTGAATGAATTTTAGAACACTCTTAAAGCCTTCAATGGCTCCGGTTTTAAGCCCTACAGTGTCCTTCCTTCGTTGCCCATCACGCTAGAAGGAAAAATGGTCCAAGTTGAAGTGGAAGTCTTCGACGCTCCCCTTGATTACAATCTTCTGCTTGGCCGCAGCTGGATCAATTCCATGCATGCAGTTGTGTCGACCCTTTTTCGTGTAGTACGTTTCCCACATCAAGGGAAGGTCGTCACTGTTGACCAATTAGCCTTCTTTAATTCTGATTCCTGTAATGCCAACGTACCATTCATCACTAAAACCCCACCGGGTTATGAGAACGTCGTTATAGGCCTTATCAAAGACTCTTTGTTAATGGGTACTTTCCCCATTCCACCGCCCGATGTTCCATGCTCGTCCGTTGCTTCAATCAACATGATCTCCACCTCGATTCATGAACTTCCTACATCTCACGACCCTTGGATAGTACCTGACCCTTGATATTATCTTTGTTATGACGATGAAATTCCATTCAGTCCGGTTGAATCCACCTATCAGGCCATTCAATCAGCAACAACTTCTACCCCCTCTCTTGGTTAGTTGTCTCCCGATCCTTTTCATGTCATTTTTTCGATAGATGAGATGATCGTGTCTGTTATGGAAGACACCCCTTGGGACGATGGCCATCATCATTCCATCCTCTTTCTAGAGAAACATACCATTGAGAACTATCAACGGATCTCGACCCCATCGACCGTTGTCATCATCTCAACCATTCCCAGGCCCACACACGATGTGTTTTCCAAAGGGAACTTAAGCAATATCTCGCCCACTATTCCCCTCGACATATTTGTCAAACCTAGGATTGTCGAAAATGTCCATATCGGAGCTTCGTGTTCCTCTGACAAAATCGTCACCTACACATCCCTTTTCAAAGAGTTTTGTGACATCTTCACCTAGAGCTACAAAGAAATGTCGGGTATCGACCCTAAAATTGTGATACATGAGATCAAGACATACCCCGACTCTAAACCCGTCTGGCAACGCCTTCATCCAGTTCACCCACGTAAAGCGACTGCTATCAAGATCGAACTCGAGAAACTTCTTAAAGCTAGCTTTACTTATACGGTGGCCCTCACTGACTGGGTTTCCAATCTTGTCCCGATCGACAAGAAAAAAGGCACAATTCGTGTATGCATTGATTATAGGGATATCAACAAAGCTTGTCCCAAAGACAACTTTCCTACCCCCTTCATCGATCAGATTGTCGACGATTGCGCCGGAAGTGAAATCTTCTCTCTTATGGATGGTTTCTCCAAGTATAATCAAATCAAGATTGTTCCCGAGGATCAATATAAGACTACTTTTATTTGTCCTTGGGGCACTTTTGCCTATCGGAAACTTCCTTTCGGTCTCAAGAATGCTGGCGCAACTTTTCAAATCGCTATGTATTATGCTTTCCATGATATCAAGCACATTGTTCAACCATATTTGGATGATTTACCTACTCATTCAATCAGTCGAGTCGATCACCCAACCCACCCTCGAGCCATTTTCGTCCATTGTCAGTTCTATCGTATACGTTTGAATCCTCATAAGCGCATTTTCTGCGTGGCATCCGGTCGCCTTCTAGGTTTTATTGTTTCACGTCAAGGGATCTGGGTGGATCCTTTAAAGGTTGAGGTGATCCTTAATCTCCCTCCTCCTTCTACACTTCGCCAGTTACAAAGTTTACAGGGGGAAAGAAAACTTTCTTCTTCGTTTTATCCCAAATTACGCCGAGATAACTCATGGATTTATGCGGTTACTTAAAAAGGGGTTTGAGTTCGTATGGGATACCATCACCAATGATGCTTTCAAAGCTTTGAAATTGTCCCTAATGCATGCTCCGCTTCTCTTTCCCCTAGATTACAGTCGCGATTATTTCCTCTACCTTCCTACCTCAGATTACACCATTGGTATGGTTCTCGTCTAAGAGGATGATGCTAATGATGAACATGTTATCTACTACTTGAGTCGAAGTCTAACGCCTACTGAAATCAAGTATTTACATGTCAAAAAACTGGCCTTGGCTACCGTCCAAGCCATCCAACGCTTCCGGCACTATATTCTCTCACGCAAGACTATCGTGATTTCTAACTACAACCCTATGCAACACATTCTCACACGTCAATTGATGGGGGGAAAATACTCCACATGGATTGTGATACTCAAGGAGTTTGACTTGGAATTCGAATGTGCCAAGTCCAAGAAGTCCTTAGTATTTGCTGAGTTGATATGCGACTTTCCCTATTCTGAAACAAAAAATGTAGCAGCTAATTCATTACCCAATGAATCCCTTTTCCTCATCAGCACTGATGATCTTTGGTATGGAGATATCATTATATATCTCCAAACCTAGACTTTCTGGCCAACTTTGTCTAGTACTGACTGATGTTGAATACGATACCAAGCTCGTCAATATATTATCCTCGCGGATAGTCTTTATCGTCATGGGATTGACTCTATTTTTCTACGTTGCCTCACTTTTGACGAGGCTGAGAGAGCTCTGAATACTGCCATTCTGAAGCCTGTGGTGGTCATATGTCTGGGTATGCTACTGCCCAAAAGATCTTACGCGCAGGGTATTTTTGGCCTTCATTATTTAACGACTGCATAATCGTCGTTCAAAAATGCCATGCTTGCCAGACCTATAATAACAAGATATGGTCACATCCCGCTCCTCTTCACCCTGTGGTCTCCGTTGGTCCCTTTGAGAAATGGGGCATTGATTTCATGACATGTCACCCCCACTCGGCTAGGGGGCATGGGTACATCATTGTAGCTGTAGATTACTTTACGAAATGGGCCGAGGCGATGCCGACATTTGAAAACACTAGAAAGACCACATTATTATTCATTTTTAATCATGTCATAGCTCGTTTTGGTGTTCCCCAAGCTATCATCACTGATCACGGTAGACACTTTAGGAACTTCATGATGTCCAAACTTACTGAAAAGTTGGGCCTTCGCCATGAAAACTCAACACCCTATTACCTACAAGCCAACGACCAAGTCGAAGCAATTAACAAAGTTCTCGTAACTATGCTCTGACGAATGATAGGGATTCATAAAAAAAGTTCGTACACAATGTTGTTTTCGGCATTGTGGGCTTACTGGACATCCGTCAAGTCCGCTACTGGGTTTACACCTTTTCGGTTAGTCTATGGTGTGGAATCCATTCTCTCGATTGAATGCGAGATACCCTCTTTAAAACTAACTGTTGAACTCCTACCAAAAACTTCTGCTGAGGAAGAACATCTATCAAGGCCCAGAACGAAAAACATGTGTCAAGGCCACCCTAGTCATACAAGCTCAGAAAAAATGTGTCAAGGCCCAATACGACAAACATGTCAAGCCTCGCGTTTTCTCCGAAGGAGATCTTGTTCTCCTCTATGAACAAGATCGAGATATGTTAGGAGATGAAAAATTTGAAGCTATGTGGCGAGGTCCTTATATCGTTCGACGAGTTTTGAAAAAAGGTGATTATAAGTTAGTAGATTACGATGGTATCCCTTTAAGTGAACCCGGGAATGGGTTGTGCTTGAAGAAGTACTATGCATAAAATCACATGTGCACGAGTACTTGTATTTTTACTGTATCATACTTCTTGTGTGTTACTAAATCTTGTTTTTGTCATTATTTGGTCTCTGCTCTTATGTGATGTTGTGTTTGATTTCCAGATGTTGGAGTCTTCACTACCCTACATTGGCTTCGTTGATGGCGCTAGCCATACTACTCAGAACCTTGCTTCCGCTGCATGGGCAATTTACGCCCCTACAAACGAACTTGTGTTCTTATGAGGTGTGTGTCTCGGCCGTGCGAACAACAATATTGCAGAGTATAGAGTCGATATTGAATTGTTGATTGATGCTATCTCACTCGAAATTCATCATTTGGTTGTGCGACTCGATTCGCAGCTTGTAGTACTACAATTAAGTAATGTCTATACTATTCAAAGTCCTACTTTGTTACGGGTGTATTTGCGAATTCGCCCCTTGGAATGTTATTTTTATTATATTGAATATCAACATATTCCTAGATGTCTAAATACATTAATTGATGCATTGGTTAACTATTTATTAGACAGACATTTGGATCATTTATAAATCAATCACTTCAATGTTCGCACAGCATAAGATAAACTGGCAGAAGTCGTCTGTATATATAACGATCAAAAGAGTTTTTTTACAAAAACAAATTTGTCCGAAGACCAAAATGTCAAAATCTGAAGCTCATAGCTTCTACAAACTGACATCATGGATGATGTTCACGGTAACACATGACTGCCTGGGCAACTCTACGGAGCAGTCGACTCATGGACTCTAACACTCCTACTGTATGATGTTGATCGCATCATGGAACCTCTCCAAGAGGCATGTCTGGAATATCTGTTGTCAAACCCTCTAGGTTTTGTTCCACTGCTTGATAATCCCTGGCATCCCATTATGGCACTAGTGCTACCTCTCCTCGTCGCTGAATAGGAGAAGTACCAGAAGGTCAGTAAGGTCCCACATCTGTGTCATCAAAAATGAATTTTGTATTTAGTCTTTGAACGAACATATAAAAAATGTTTGCATATGATAAAAATTCACAAAAATATTTAAAAAGGGAAAAAAATTATGTACTTCTTACCAAGTTCCCCCCATTGAGCATCCTCCAGTAGGACTAAGTCCAGATCTCATCGGAAATCCAACCCGGCATAAGCATAATCGTCGACCATCAACATCTGTGGTCGCAACCAGTCGAAGAAGGTATCATCATACTTGATAATTGGTCCAGCTACGTGACGAGCCATAAGCTGACATCATCTCAACATTCTTGGATCCCTGGGAGCTAGTAAATTCCACTCAACCTGCAGCCTCAGTAATGGAACCCTCTCGAGAAATAAGGACACTAACAAAGATCTATACCCGAATTTCCTCAGGTCGCCTCATCTGCATTTGGTCAACTACTTTTTCATACTACGTAGCACAACATCTGCCCAGTTAAAAACCCGAGGTTCAATACACTCTATGGCATACTGGAAGTAACTCTGTAGCGCCATGTGAGGAGTGGAGCTCCCAGCCATCTGAGCTATGGTGAATAAGATAGTATAAAGGGTCAAATCCCATACTCCCCAAATAGCTACTTTCCCTTTCTTCCTCTCTGCCTTGGGAACACAGTGTAAGCGGCAGTACTCACTCATGGGCAGACCACCACCTATGCTACCAGTCAGGCTCACGTGGTAACCCCACCATGACAGTCCAATCAAGAAGTAAATGTTCTCAATATCTAAGGAAAATGTGTGGACCCCTACATGAAATACCTTCTGATCGGGAACCCACATATGCACAAGGTACTCTAATAACCTGATTTGGGCCCTCATGCCCGGGATACGAAAGTACTTCAGAAGACCATAGTTTCTCAAAGCGGAAATAGTGGGTGGATGATTTCCAGCAATGGAATTGTCCTCTTCGTGCTCCCTTTCGTACCATTCAAGAACCATTTTGATGGCCAACTACCTGCATAAGAAGCACAAGAAGAGGATTAGTAACTCTATTCATGATTTGGTTCTTTTTCATTGAGCAAATTTTTAAAAAAAAATTATGCTTTGCGGTTCTCACAGGTTCCTTTTAGGAACAGTGTGAGAACCTCGTAGGCTACTATGGGCTCACCTGCGAGAATGACCCATTCTCGCAGGTCCCGTGTAGCCCACCTGCGAGAATGGCAGAGCGCAAGCAGGGCTCACAAAACCAACTAAAAAAATGAGTTTTTACCAATGAAAATGCAAAATAAAACAATGAAAGAGTAGAGGACAAATATCCTACCTCACTATCGCTGACAGCTCCTCGAATGGATGCTTGTAACTCCCGCAATCTGACGCCAAATTTCGAGGGTAAAAGAGGGGTTTTTGGGCTCAAATAGTGAAAAGTGAAAATGATATGGTAAACAGAGTTTTATTTCTTTATATTGACTTTTACCATGTTATTTAATTTTTAATAATTGTTTATTTATTAAAACCTAAACCTTAATGCCCTTTTGAGTGTAACTTTTGCAGGCGTAACGACTCCGATGTTCATATACAGGGATGTGGACATAATTTTTCTTTTTCCATCGCATGTTTTGTTTGTTTTTTATGGTTTTTGTATAAAACCTCGAGCTGGGTCTTTGTCCGTTCTCATGCTTGAAAATACATGAGAACGCGATCGAGCATACTTTTATCACTTTTTCGGGCTCAACAAGGTTATACAAAAAAGGAACCCCCTGGAGTCCTTTTTAAGCTCTTTTCAGACTCTCTAAACATGAAAAGATAGCAGAGCGACCTTGCTATTTTCACGCTCGATAAAGTATTTGAAGAAAGCATCTGTTGGGCGATAATTTATCTCTTTTTCGGTCTCATTAGACTATTTTACGAAAAAGGAACTGAGAGAGTTCTCTTTTAACTGTTTTTCCAGACTCTATAATCATGAA
>JASDQU010751599.1:765-13661 GCA_032191745.1 Picea mariana
GGTTTGTAAATCTCTAAAGGTAAAATAAAATATTCATTTTTCCTCTTCTTTAAAATTTTTTCTTTTAAATTACTTTTTCTCACTGTTTAAATGACAATTAACTTAACTAATTCCAAATATGGAATATTTTTTTCAAACTTCTCAGTGTGAACTATACTTCTTCACGTGCCCCTTATGAAAAACCTCCCCCATTGTTTTTTTATTTTTATTTTGTGTAGAAAGACTTTTTTACTTTCGTTGAAATATGTAGAATACTTGATTTATAAATGGCCAATGGCCAATATGAGGTCAAAGACCTGATTTGAGAGGAACTCTATTTGTGGCCAAAATTTGGATCGAGACGAAGCTCTAATACCATTATGGTCACCAGGTAAATACCCAATGTAGGTAAGACAACATGTTATAATCCATAAAAGATAATATATAAAATAATAATGTATATGAATATGAGATGATATTACAATAAAAAACACAGACCTTATATACCCACATAGGATGCCCTTTCATGAAGAGATACGTCTTTTCATTAAAATGTCATAACTCTTTATTATTAATTAGTATTAATTAGTTATTTGTATTTGTTATTTATTATTATATATTTATTTATGTTACAAAATTTAAACATTATGAAGCTACAATGGTAGTTAAATCCACATGAGTCAACGCCATTATCAATTCAGATCTGAAGAATTCGACGAGTTAAAATGCATGAAGTTTAAATTTAGTATCTCAAGTACCATTTTGTTAGTAAGTTTTGATTGATTTTTTTGGTTTTATTGAGACAAAATACATAATCAAAGACTCTGTAGCTCATCTTTTAATAGTTTTTATTGGTTTTTTAATTAATTAATTTTTATTTTTATTTTTTAATTATTTCGGGTCCTCTCTATCTCGAAGAAGTTCTAGAATGACGAATGGCAAGAATTATGGATCTAATCCAATTATGATTTGTTCTTGTCTAAAGAAGTTCTAGAATGACGAACGGCAAGAATTATGGATCTAATCCAATTATGATTTGTTATTGTCTAAAATAGCACAAGGTTAGTCCAGAAGGACAAGTTTTAGTTCTGTTTTGTTTTTTAACAAACTTTATTGGAAGGTTTTTGTAAACGATATACATTTTAAACTCAAACATTTCTATTATTGGTATGAGCCAGTACGATCTAGTTAATTGTGTTATCCTTAGAGATTTCACTCTATCATGGAGAGATTGGTTCAATTTTGAGTCTATTTAAATAGAGTAAAGTGTTGAAGTCTGGGATGGAAGACGAATGAACGGAGAAATGTAATGGGAGAATAACGAGCATCGAATTTCTTTAGACTTTGGTTTTGTGAGTGATTTTGAGTTATCTTTAATCTACTATATTTACTCAATTGACATGTTCATATTCTACCTATCATAGCTCTGAGTTATGAGACTTTGGATTTTGTCAAGGTTTATTAATATATTGTTATGATATTATTCTTTTTTCTAAGGACAATATTCATACATATCATTTGTTGTTATATTTTGTATCGATTCTTTATGTACATGTTGGATTAATACATATGAGAAGGATATATTAGGCTTTGCCTATATTAATTATATCATTTGTTGTTATATTTTGTATCGATTCTTTATGTACATTTTGGATTAATACATATGAGAAAGATATATTAGGCTTTGTCTATATTAATTGCACATGTATAACAATTTATTTCGATGGAATGTCTTTCGTTGAGAAGAATGGAATATTGTTTATCTCCATGAAGAATTGATTGTTGATCTTTTTTAATATTATATCAAATCTAGCATAATTGTTGTAGACTTTGATTGCTAAAAAATATTTATCTTTATAGGTGGATGACTTGCTAAATATTCACTAGAAAGGATTTAACCAATATATTGAAACATTGATGTTGGCCATGATAGGTTAGTGATTATGTTTTTGTCATATTTGTTTAGTGTGGTTTGTTTGATTGTAAATACTTTATTATAATGGTTTGGTTCATATGATTTAATCACTTGAATACGACGTGTCATAAATTACATTCAAAACTATCTAGTTCAATTTATAGATTAGTTTGGTTTGAACACTAGTTAAAGTATTATTTGTATATTTATTTATTTCTAGATTTTATTATAGCCTGAATTTGCATGATATTTAGTTCTTCAAAAGTTATCTATTTCACAAGGTTTCTATGAAATCTTGTACCTTGTATATTTTGTAGACTTTGTAAAATGTATAAGTAATCAAGTTTAGTAATCATTGAAAATAATAGGAATTTGATAGCTAGTAGTTAGGATTTGTAGAAATCATTTCCCATATTCTAGGATAGATCTTTCACTAGGTAACGAATCCATTAAACCTGTCATGGAAAACTAACTTAAATGGCTTGGGTCTTGCTATAAGGACCTAGGACTGAGTTTTTTCCTTTTAATTGATGAGTGGTCACATTCACCAATCAACAAATGGAATTAAAGGAGGGCCACTTGGACATTGATGGAAAGAGGAGGCCGGAACATTCCCCCCACCAATCTCTATCCAATTATTACTCGTAGTTGTTGGGATCGTACTATTGGATTTGATATCGCTACTTCATCACATACTGATCCTATTCACACATCACGTCCTCGCACTCCACATACCTTACCTGACCCCACTTCTCCTATCCCACTCAACCCTGAAATACAAGAAGTGATTGAAAACTCACAATGAGTTCTAGCAAGAGATGAAGCCAGATTGGTATCAATTAGAAATCTTGGTGATCATGTGTCTCAACCTAACTTCCAAGAGATCTCTCCTGCAATCGGTACACCCAATTACAGATTGCACAACATTCTAATTGGTCGAATTGAAACTAAACTTGATGTTTTAGCAATCAATCCCTTGTATCAATATCAACTGGAAACATGTGCATCACAATCACCAAGAAAAGAAACTCTCATATTAGGTGTCATGGGATCTATTTTCCCCCATTCACCACCTGACTCCTGTCCACCTCCATCAGGGGAAGAATCCTTTGACAAAGAAAGTTTCTCTTCTGAAGATTCCCAAAATTCAAATACCTCACAAACCTAATCCCAGATGGATAATCATAATAACACTACCATGCCTTGGCTTGATCAAGATGTTGTTGCAATACCAGGACCACAACATCCTTTGCAAAAACATCTAGAAAATTGGTTACCTAAGTTTGACCCTGATTCCAAGTAGTTAGATGAAGATCACATAAAGAAATTTATGTTTGTTGTTAGGCTCAGAAATGTAGAACATGAAGATGTCATATGCAATCCCTTCCCTTATACCTTTGAAGCAAATTCCTTCACATGGCCGTATTTCTCACAACATCCGCAAACCATATTCTCATGGGATATATTTGAAACCATTTTTTAAAAAAAAATTGGAGATGACAAGTCCCTCGAGGTTTTGGTTATGAAATTAACTATCATTAAGATGAATCATAAGGAGAAATTCAAATACTTTAACCAAAGGTTTCTTACACTAAAAAATAATATCCATGCAGAATCTATGCCTGTAGAAAACCTAATCATTGCATACTACGTTAAGGCCCTAGATCACACTACAACAAAGTGGGTTAAAAGGTCTAATAAGAATACTCTATTGGAGGCTTTTGAAGAATCCATCCTCATTGAAAAAGATATTCTTAGTTTGAAGGAAAATACAAGTCTTGAAACCAGACAAGCTTGTTCTTGCAAGAAGAAGGTTGGCATTCTTCCTAAATCACCTTTAAATAAGAAAGATTAGGAACCTGTTGACTTAGAAAGCTTGCCAAAATCCTTTCAAAAGTTATCTAATCAGGTTGTTGACCTGAAAAGAGATGCAGAGGAAGGATTCTCAAATAAAGTACTTTATAGAACACCTTATAGAATACCTCCTCTGAATCTTCCTAGCAAGCATACTCCCCCTGCTAAAGGTTTGATCCCAAAAGGATTGAATAATTCTATACAATCCTTAATAGATGGAATTGAAAATATTTCTAATGATACAACTGAGAAGGAAAATGAAGTAGAGAATGAAGGGAAAGATATTCCTAATGAAGAATATCCATCCCCCCCCAACTATAGGATATTTTTCATATAACATTTTCCAAGAAAATTATGAGATTGTCCATGACAATCAACATCCTTATAATACACGTAGCAAAGATCATTTGAATAGTCAACCCCTTCTCGTACCTAACAAGAATACAACATCCAACCAAAAAAAGCTGACAGAAGCACCGAAGAATTTTTTTGTTCTCTATTTAGACTATGATCTTATTGATGATTTTAAGAAATTGAAGGATAATATATCAATTTATGAGATACTTAAGTTCCCTTACATTCAATAGAAAATTTTGTAGAGCATAGCTAGAAATAACAATAAGAGAAAAATTGTTCCAAGTATACATGTAGCAAATTTTGATAAATTAACTTCAGGAACAACAATTAAAAATTAGTAGCCTATGAACATTTCTTCTATGAAGCAAAAGAAGTCGAATGTGCCACCCTTTTGTTTAAAATTTGAGATTTATAAAAGACATGTACAGAATTGTATGGTGAATTCCAGGGGGCTTCATCAAATGTGATGCCTTTGTCAATCTGCCAAAAAATCAATGCTGAAATTAATTCATCAGATATCAAAATTATCCAGCATGATAGAACTAATGTTATAATATTTGGGGAACTTAAACATGTTTTGATTAGGATATCATCTAATCTGAAAGTTCATCAGATCATCGATATAGTGGTAGATGATATTACTAAAGTGTATGGTATGTTTTTATTGTTATAGCCCTAAAATTCTCTACGCATGCATACATGGCCTTGGCCCTCTTACTTATAATTTTTGCCAAAGCACTGTTGAGAAGCTATTCTTAAAAAACCAATTTTTAGAGGATGTATGTGCCCTGCACCATTACTTCCCGCATACATACACTTGTTCCACTACTAAATCTCACATACATACACATGTTGCACCATTACAACTTGTGTATGCTTGTAAAAGTTGCAAAAAATAAAAGGTTGCAAGGAATTCATTGAAATTGATGGGCTATTGGAGGTTTCCCAACTAATGCACCTTCTGTAGCCTCTCAGGTTTCCAACTAATCCACCTTCTATAGCCTGTCACCCAACCACATAACCATCCTTTTGGCATATAAAGGATGTGTTGGGGTCTCATTTTAGAGAGAAGCATAAGAACAATGAAACTTTGCTTGATTTTACTTCCCCTCCTTGCCCAAGATATTGCTACCTTTTGTGAGAAATTGCCTCAGCATTCCCTCATTAGCCCCTTCTTCCTCCATTTAATCGATTCACTTCCCTAGAAGAGATCATAAGGTTGAGAGGAGAATTTCATATAAGGTTCACTTGGAGCTTGGTGAAGAGGAACCTGGACCAGGTTCATGGAATGGTGGCCAACTTAGATTATAAAGGTATAATATTTGTGTTATTAATAAAAGAATTACATTTTCCTATCCCAAATGATGGTGTCTTGAATACTTTTATTGATTTATGATTGACATTCTAACATCTAACCCTAACTTATATATGGAATAACATGTTTGTAGTTTTATGTTTGTCAATCTTTGGATGCAGGTCAGCCATGGGAGGAGGCATGCAATTAGTGGAACTTTCAAGAATGAGGAGCTCATCACCAGACGTGGGATTAGAGGTATAGTTACCCAATATCCTTTTTTCCTTGCTTTCTTTATATTAGTTTTGGTATGTTTGGGGTAGTATAGAGAATTAATTAAGTTTTAGATAGTTAATTGATCTGCCTACATTATGAACCTTGGTGTAATTAAAGAGGGGTTTTCTCACTAGTAGAACTGGCGACCATACTGGGGAAGCCTCTAGGGTTTCTTAGGGTATTTTGGGTTGTTTGATTGGTTTGTTTTCCTTTCAAGTTTCAGTTGAGTTTTCTGAGTCTGTCAAGGGATTCTAGTCAGCTTCTAGTGCTATACCAGTTGTCCCTGCCCTGTAAGACTATCTGATATTTTATTTTTTTGAAAGATACAGAGGTGTATGTGCCCTATCTTGAGTCATCCTGCATACATACATGCTCTCCTTAGTAAGCATCATGTGTACATACATAGATTGTTGATGCAACGACCTGCGTTTCTATTTCAAAAAAATAATTGAAAAAGAGGGAGTTTACCTCTTTCCCGATTGAAGTTCACACTTCTTAGGGTTTTCTTGGATCAGTCCAGA
Source organism: Picea mariana (assembly GCA_032191745.1). Taxonomy (NCBI): domain Eukaryota; kingdom Viridiplantae; phylum Streptophyta; class Pinopsida; order Pinales; family Pinaceae; genus Picea; species Picea mariana. Next base: position 6,962 of record JASDQU010751599.1, read on the forward strand.
GTCTCTATTTTACAACCATAGCTTGGGTTAGAGTTCATTTTACTTTTCTTTTGAGTTTCTTATGTTTACTTTAAAAAAAAAATTAAGCAAGCTTTTGAATTGTAAATATTCCTTCTTGGTTTCTTGAGTGATTCCTTGTGATCCGAAGTGGGATAAATATCTATTTCAGTCTTGTTTTAGTCTTGTTTTTACCCCTTTCACTTTCTTTGAAAAAAGGAAAAAAGATTTATTGTTGTTTTTCTCTTTAAGGCAATTTCAAAAAAAAGGATTTTCTTTTTCGTTTGATAAAGTAGTTAGACTTGGTTATTTGCAAAAAAGGAAAAAGAGTTTGTTTTTTAAGTTCTTTATTGATTTCTTGAAGAATAAGTAGCTTGTAGCCAAGCAAAAGTATGTTTTAGGTTTTCTTTACAAGATCTTGAAAAAGTTAGTTAAATAAAAGTTGGTTACAACGAGTTATTTGTAAAACTTTTCTTTTGGATTATAAGTAAATTTGCTTTAAAGTTTCATATTTTTCTCCTCTTTTTTCGTCTCTTATAACATCACTAGTTTCATTGTCATATCACACGAGTAAATCAAGCCATTAAAAAGAACGTATAATCTAAAATAAACTAGACTTTTATGTTTGTAAGGTCAACAATCTAGTTTAGGGTTAGGGCCTTGAATTAAGTTGGAGAGGAAACTCTTCAAGGTCATTAAACAAACATTGGAGTCAAATTTAGGGAGTGTTTAAGTCTAGTGTCATAAAATTTATCCGGAACCCCCCTCTAACACAGGGGCTAAACATGAGGTTGCATGAGGAAAGGCACCTGACCTAACTCCTCCAAAGTCGGACTAAACGTAGTGGGGAATGCATATTGAGGATCTATCTTGGGAATACTACCGACTACATTTGTCTAGAGATCTTTGTGGACCTCGAATCCATTCGAGATCCTCTATTATCTTCGAGACCACTTGCTCTCGATACCCTTGATAGGTTTTAGAATTGTTATCTTTGTCATTGCGATCCACCTGACTGTCAACTGTATCCACCGGGTGACTGACTATGAGTTGACAACTTAGTTTCCCATATTCTAGGGACTTACATGGGTGACTGCGGGGGTATACCATAGTACCTAGGATAGATGTTGGGTCACACTTCATAGAGTATACTTGGAGGGTGATTTCGTGTTCGAGTTTTACTTTCATTGGTTTGTTTCTCTAGTGTTGACTAACATAACTATTCTTCCTACTAGATAGTTGACTGCTTGATTTGTCTTATAGGAATTTTTTTAGTGTGTGCTTCGTGTTTAAATGCTAGTTAATCCTTACGGTGTCGATTGATATTTTCACAAAATGGAATATCAAGAGCTCCATCAGTCGTGAAGGCTTCAGGGCCTACCACTGGTTGCATTGGAGCCACCTCTGCCACCATTACGGCGAAGACATGACCAACAAGGGTCGTTTGAAGCGACCGAGCTATAGGGAACTATGTGCAAACCTACTCTGTGAGGATACTATTCGACTCCAGAGGAACCTAATGTTTCTGACCTTGGGGTGAAATATCTCAGGCCATCCAACCCTCTGATCACTGACTTATTGACATTGTTCTTAGTACAATTTGTCCCTCCTAAGGTGATACCTTCTGAGCGCTAGTTATTTTTACAAGCAGCAATGGAAGAAAATTTTTCTACTTCATTTGGGAGTCCTCATACTCTCGTTTAAGATATTACCATAGGGGGCATCTTGAATCCTAACCCACCTTTTCTAGTCCATACCACAATGGTCTTGACTCCCTCTACCTCGGGTAGTGGTACAATACTTTCATTAGTGGCTACCACTGCTCCAGTTACACAGAGAGCAACGGGCTCTCCATTCTCACATGGGATGCTTGAATTTGATTCAAAGGAAATCCTTACCTACTCCACCTTACAGACCATGGGTTTGGGAGCAGGTAGCTCAAATGCTCCTGTGCAAAGGTCTACCGGGGGCACTTCAGTCTCCTTTAATGCTATCCCTTATGGTGGGGGTTATATACCTCCTCCGTCCCCCTCACTCGATAATGATTTCTAACAACCTATCAGGTTGAGTGCTAACTACAACTTGTTTGGAGCAGGAAGCTTAGGACCTTCATCTTACACATTTTTGGTGTGATCAATGTCATTCTCTTTGTTCGATGCATTTAGGAACAACACCTTTTCTTCGACTTACATCTCGTCTGGGGGAAATCACGGTTTTGGGCAATAGAACCTCGTCCATGGTACTATTCCTACACAGGGAGTGACTACAAGAATTTTCTCCTCTCAAGGGCTTTGGAATCCTTGGCAGGGATCAGTTCCCTTGTAAGGTATGTCAGTCGGGAGCAACCCATTCTAGACTCAATGGAACTCCAGGCAGGGCTACGGACCTATGCCTATCGGATCGGCTGGGGACATCCCCTTCCAAAATCCTTATAACACCATGCATGGACCAATCCCTACTCAATCCATGTCGCCCAATTACTGGAGTCAACCAATGATATCCCAACAAATGCAATTTCCATACATTGGTCAAGGCCATAGTTTCTACCAGAACCCTAGCCAACAGTCTAACTTTTCTTGGCAACCTGACGTCAGTCAAACTCCATGACCCCTTTTTCATGTACATAGTACTGAACCTAAACTACCATTTCTAGCAATGTTGCATTTTCTAGACTTGTCGAGGTTGCTCAATGACCCAAGTTTTCATGATCTGCATTGGCCCCCCATGCGGACTAAGTTTCCCTCGAATATTCCAAAATTTGAAGGCAAGCCTGGCGAAGACACAGGTGATCACGTGACAACCTTTCACTTATGGTGATAGTCAAACTCACTGCGAGACAAATCCATCCAATTGTGCCTTTTTCAACGCACTCTTATTAGGGGTGTCACAAAATGGTATATTGAGCTCGATCGCTCGAGGTATTCTTACTTTAACAACTTGGAGATGGTCTTCTTGAAGCATTTCCAATTACCTATGAGATATGATGTTGACACTAAATTGCTGGCCAACTTTGAGAAAACTAAAGCCGACCATATCTCTGATCACATCTAAGAATGGTGGCATCGAAAATGCTTGATTAAGGTCTAGGTACCTCTGGATTTCTTGTTGGAATGGTTCCTGAAGTCTTTGGTGCCCTGCATCTCCAAGGATGTAGCAACTTCTGGAGTGTTTTCAGAGGAGGAGGCGATAATGATATCATAGTGGCTTGAACTAATATACTCTTAGTCTGGCATGCTCTATGAGATTTTTCTAGATGCGCTAAGGTCTATCCTTGAAAACGCCAAGAAAAAGTATGGACCCCATGTCAATGGTATTGTGGGATCATCACAAGGACAGTCCATTGATCTGTTGTCAAATCAATTGCAACAATTTTTGATACAGCAGGTTGTGTCCATCCAGACCTTGGGTTAGGCTGCTTCCCCTACCCAAACGTTAGATGTACACAGTGTGCAGTCGATGAACCCTAAGTCCAACAAGAAACCTGAGGGAAAGAAGAAACAATAGAAGAAGAAGGGTAAAAGGGAAAAAAAGGCTACTAAAAATGCTAGCAGGGGCAAAACGAAGAAGAGGAAGTCAAAGTATCGGTGTAACCTTTACACAGAAGACCACCCGACTCATCTGTGCCCTCAACCTGTAGAATCTCATAATCTATTGGCACAACAACAACATGTTGTGCTAATGAACCCATTTCCACATGGGAAAAACATGGCTCAAGCTTCAACATCCTCGAGCGTGGAAGGGGGTATTTAGGGACCCCCCGCATTGTAATGTTCCCAAGCCAATATGCCAGGAACATCACGTTTTGCATGAATTTTAAACTGTTTCTAGTTGTGGCATTTCATTAAACACTTTGCTTATTATGATGCTTTAGGTTGCACTAGGGTTATAATGATGATTTTAATGTGTGTTTGCAACAAAAATCAAGAATATACAACAATGAAACATACCTCAACTCGGTGCAATGTCAACAATACAAGAGATAACTCAAATACCTTAGATATGATCTTTATTCATAATAATAGAAGGTTTGATACAATAGATTTGTAGATCTAGTACAATATAGCCAATAAATCATAAAAAAATGAAGATAACCCTCAATTAGATGAAGAAGAGAAGCTACAAGCCTCCAAAGGCCACCTGGATACAATGCATGAATAAAAAAATGAGATATGGATTGTATGAAGTACCAAACTCCCCAACTGAAAAGGTCACGCTCTCCTGGAAGACTAGATACCCTCAGCAATTCGGCCTTATAGCTAATGTCCTCCAAATGCTCCAATGAAGATTCCAAACTGTAGATCGGCCCAATACAAGACCTGTGGTAAAGTATTAGGTGGATCGGTGAAGAGATGATCCACCAAATGAAAAAAACACCAATTTGGCTTACACCCTCCTAGATGAATGAAAACCAATAATTCGACCTCTTTCCTAGAGGCCTTCAAATACTCCCAAAACCCTTGAAATGATAGATTGTGACACTACAAGGAAAACCCAAGTGCTCAAATCTCCAAAATACTTGTCACACTCTTGATCTAACTCTCCTCCAAAGAATGGTGTGCCCTCCTCTAGGGGAAAGCGTCCCACTCTAAATGTAAATCAAACCTCCACCAAAATACCTTTGGAGGAGACCAAGAATGGCGCTATGGAACCTGCAAAGAAAAGACAATAATTGGAATTCCCAAAATCTCTTCTCCTCGGCCAAAACGAATGGTTCTAGCTCCACAATTGCACCCCCCTTGTTGGAAACCCCAATTATGTGCCGCCTCTCTTCCTCTACCTATGACTGGTGTAGAAATCACCTCAAACTGAGTAGATCTGAAGTAGAATGGTGTGGGTGGATTATTGCATCCATGAGACCAATATTGGAACAAGATAGGTGGGATATTTTACCACCTAGTTGTCCTCTAGGGTTTGTTAAGTCAAAACCCTCAAAACCCCCAAGGCATGGGCTCACTAGCTAGAAGCTAGATATCAAACTGATAATCACATGAATCAAAGAATAGATGCCCTTGCCTCTCTTTTCTCTTTCCTGCTCACCTTGTCTCTCCAAAGTGACTTTTAATTTATTAATTATTAATTAATTAATTAATTAAATCACTTTACTAATTAGTTAACTCTTTTACCTCTGAAAAGCACCTTATCTCTCCTTGTGGCTTCCTTGGCTACTGAAAGTCACTTTTCATCATTCTATCCTATAGCGTTGTTCCTCCCGATTCCAATGAGATATCACACTAAGAGGTTCCTACAAGTATTGTGCCCAATATGACCTCCTTAGTGGATTTAATTAACCTATAGCCCAAAATAACTCAAAATTATGGAAATCATCGGAATGCAACGAAACTAAAGCCCAATTGTGTGGAATGGATCATAATTATGAAATGAGATGAGCGATGCAATCTAAACCCCAAAATATCCCTCAATAGTCATTGTACTCGCTATAACCTCCATCTGGCTGCTCTAGACATCATAACACTCTGTAATGTAATGATGTCTCAAAGTAGGGGCATTACAGTCCTCCCTGCTAGAATATTGCTTGTCCTTAAGAAATATCCAAATCCCTCCAAGTAAAATACCAAGATCCCATGTCCACCTGTGGGACACACAATAGAACCCATCCAAAGACGAACTGTCATGCACTCCACCTGTTGGGTCCCATATCAAGATGTGAACTACAATACCCTATGAATCATGATCCAGAATCATATCAATACTAGGAGTCTCCTGCTCATGAAACATGGCCTCATCCTGGAATGAGTCCCTCCTCCAGATCCATATCAAGACCAACATGGTCTCCATCAACTGCCCATGCTTCTTCCATAGTGAGGTACTACAAGACCTCCATGAGACACCCTTAAGTGATGTTCTCTCCTCAACACTGAATATCTCTAGAAAGTCAAAATGAATTTCCCCTGCATGGGTCCACTCGCCTCTATCAGTTAGTAATATTCTCAACCCTGCAATCCCCATGTCCCATGCTAATCTCTGCCAAGGATCACTATGTTGGCACTACCCTACTCTGACCATGATTGTCTTCCCCCTGTATATATACTAGATCCCCCACTCCTGGATCCTCAAGCTGAAATAGCTCAAGAAATTGGACCTATTGTCCAGAAGATGCATCTGTAAAAGAATCTCTATGGAAGTAGTACCTGCGGACTGTTGATGAAGGATTTTTAATTTTTTTGACCGGCTTTCTCCCACATTACTCCTTGATCGTTTTTGCATAGATTGGGATGTCCCGAAGAGATTGCAGGAGTGGAATCTTGATATATAAATTCTTGAGTTCCCATATAATGTCGAAGTTGGGATATACGACCAGTTTTTCTATCATCAATATTTCAGGGAACAGACAGGTGGGCATTGCATCCTTATCAAGATCTTTTGATTCAATTATGTTTCCCCCCTACTCGATTTCTTCTATTATTACCATAGTCGAAGGTGTTATTGTTGGTTTTTTTTCATTCTCCTGCTCTTGAAAGACGTTATTTTCTTCAGGAGATATTATTCGCCCCAATCTCAACCATAGTTCACTGCACCCTGTCGATTTGGCCTCTCCTTCCCCATTCTCCATAATATGGACGAGCTGAGTCGGTCTGTTATTTGGATTTGGGTGAGGTTGGGCTGGTAGTTGAGGGCGCAATTGGGATTGCAGATTTTGGGGCAATTGGAGTGGTGCTTGTAATGTAGGTTGAGTTTGAGGGGC